>MU227024.1:180337-206337 GCA_018584345.1 Thuja plicata
CCAACCCCCTCTGATCATCCAGATGATGCCCCAGGATACGGCTGCTGGTAAAGCAGACAAGACCTCCAACTCCTCCTCTAGGTCCATTCGGATTACCCAAGATATTGAGAAATCTGAGAAAAAAGCCTGCAAAAAAAGTGCTAAGAATCCCACCCATACACTGGAGGATTTGGTTGACTCCTATGTTTCTAACTCTGTGGGTTGCTTAGATATGAAAGAGGCAGAGAATACACCCGAGACCGAGTGTAAGCCTAAAAAATAGAAGATAACTGAAACCCTGGTTAATCTTGAAGTGGACCTAAGCAGGACTGGCCGGAGACAATCTAACAGGATTGCTAAGGAGCAATGTAAACTCAAGATGCTGGAGACGGCCTCCAGAGAGCTCTCCCCGTTTGAAAATGCCTCCCATTCCACTGATTCTAGAAAGATGTCTTCGGAAGGCTATATGAGCCCAACGGATAATACCCCCCTGACCAACCCTAAGAGTGCTAAGAGCCCTACCCCTCCCCAAAGTCCCAAAGGAGACCCACAAGATAAACCCCTCTCACCTGTTTCGGAAGAGAAAAGTAACTTCGCGGGCACCCTTAAGAGCAAGTTTGTGAAGATTGATTTGGAAATAGCGGAGATAAAAAAAGGAATGCAGGACCTGGTGGACCTCTACAAGAGGACCAATAAATTTGCCTTGAAAGTTATGCACGCCTCCACGTTAACTCTTTGTAATGTGCAGGGGAAGCTGTCTGACGGCAATCTGGAAGCTAATGCTGAAAACAGAGAACTATTTCTGTTCCTCCAGGAGGAGTGGGCAAGATCCCTGCTGTCCAAGTAGCTGGGAGGGAAGAATTATCTCTTTTGGCTATGGTGTGTTATTTTTTGAATGGTCTGGTCCCTCGGTTACCCTGCTCTATTTTGAGGGGTGTTGTTAAGTTTAAATTTAGTATTTGGACAAGCCCTGCGTGGCTCCGTAACACTATTTTTGATGTTGTTGTTGATATTAGCTTCTTTGGTTATTTCTGTTTAAGTAGAACTGTTACGTATGTTTTTGATAGAGGTAAAACTATAAACTCCTGTGCTAACAGTCATATCTGCTTCAAGCTTTGGCTAGTGCCATTAACCTGCTGTTAATGTGCTTCTAGTCCCCTGTTCCACGAGCCAACACCCTCTTGCTGCTTTTATCTATCAAAAACATAATAATCTATGATGCATATCCCAAAAAATACAAGTTTATGGAGTGACACTTCTTTCCAAAAATACCCAAACATCTCACACAAATAGCTCAATAATGTAACATGTATATGCATTCCTTTTTTTTTTTTTTGTGAGCATGCATGGTTATCTAATTTTAGGGTTTACTCAACCATAGAAGGGAGATGGTCACTATATTTCCAGTGTTATCTTGTTCTTTTATTATGAGCATAGATAAAGGCGGATGATTATATTTTATTGTATAGTATTCCATTTCCTTAAATTGATTATATATAAAAGAGAGATGGTTATCTTTTATTTTGGTAGTATCTTATTTTGTAAGAATTGGCATAGATTAAAGGAAGATGATTATCTTTTATTATGTAGTATCATGTTTTATTAGAATGGTTAAATATATAAAAGGGAAATGATTATCATTTATTTTATCTTTTCTTATAATGATCATAAATAAAATGACATTATAAATCTATTGTGGCTAAGGAATCACCAAAATATCTTTGTAGGATTTGAGATATACAAATCCACAGAACACCAAGAATACCTACATGCAAGAACCTGTTACAGGAGAGAAGCAGAAAGAGGGAAAAAGAAGAACTTAGAAGTTACTCAAAATGTGAGAGCTAAATTATAATCCGAGTTAATGAAAAAAGAATTACAAGGTTCAACCTATAAATGTGAACAAAACCCTAAAGCCTAAAAAGCTAGATTGCACATTAATAATTAATAAAATAATTAATTATTAATGCACCTAAGAGAAAGCTTAAGCACTAAAGAGTAATAACTTAATTAATTAAATCAACATGATTTAATTAATAAGCAAACTAATGATTACTCTAACAATCTTCTCTCCCCCAAAAAAGGTAAAAGGAAGCATAAGATTTTTGAGAATAAAATCTCGTGAGGTTTCTGAGAATACCAAATCCCTCGATAGAAGAATGGATACTGAGGATGATTGTGATTATGATTGTGTCCTAAAAAAGAACCTAGGTGTGGATAAGTAGGAATACTATGAGGTCAATGATGAGCCTCTTAAAAGGCCATCTTTTCCATGTTTCTTACTTTCTTTTTCAACAATTTGCTTATGAAACAGAGACTTTAAACTTATGATTTTATATGTATATTTTATATATGTAAAGACATAAGTAGGTAAATGGATGGTAGGAACATGATGGATAGAAGTTGCAAGATATAAGTAGTTGCATGCTAGTAAATAATCCTATCTCCTATGCTATGTTTATGGGTAGTCTCCTTCCTGTAGCCGAATGTTGTGCAAGAGTATCAAATGGAAACTAACACTTATTTCTTAGTATTAAATGATAAAATATATTTATGTGTCAAAAGTTGTGTGTGCTAACCATTTTTTAGGAAGCAAGTCATGATGCATTCAAGAATGGAAGCGTGGTGCTGAAGGAGTCAACGACAGCCGTTGCTGCAAAAGCGTCATCTTATCAAAGGAATTAAGTAAGCGGTTGAAGAAGGGCATGCCGCAATACTTTCATAGGGGAACAAGTCAATTTAGTTCCTGAGTAAACACAACGCACAGATCTAGAACCACCGTATGCTATATTCTGGGAGAACTTGAAGACTTTTTGTTGCTATTCGATATTTTCTGTTACGAGAACTTTGTATCCATTAGTGATCCTCATTAATGGAGTGATCCTAGATTTAGGGAGTAGTGTATTTTCTCTGTAAATAAGACCAATTTTGTATCTCTAAGGAGACGCGAGCTAGTTGATATAATTTCTAGAATAGAAGTTGACATTGTAACATTGTTTTACTTTCCAAGTACATTTTCTCCATGAATGAATAGAGTGCATAATTTGAGTTTCAGTCTCTTATCTTGATTGCATTTCTATTCACTCATCCAAGGGGGCCCACATGGTGAGTGAATGACTTTATTAGATTAGAATTTATTTCATTGTTCATTAAGAATTAAATAGAATTCTACTGTTCCTACAGCCACTAGTAAAAGAACTGGTGGATTGTTCCTGCAGCATAGGCGACTAGAGTAACCCCTATTCGTGATTATTGTTTTCTTAGAGTAAACACATTCACTTCAGATAGTATAGATTCCTGAGGCATAATGTATTTCAATTCCATGGGTTTAGCCATAAGAATCAAGAAGGTTTGAAGCATATACTTTGAAAATACCATTCCAAGTTTACGTCCCTAGTCGATAATTAAATGAGACTAAATAATCTACTTAGCAGTCATTTAGGGTGTCCAATCCTTAAGTAGCAGTTCAACTCTATGTGTTTCTAAGACAATTGTTTAGCCAAGCATTTTTGGCGTCGCTTTTAGGGATGGTGTTAGTTCAAACCTACATTGGTGTTCATGTTTCTAGTTTTCATAATCTAGGATTTAATTTCAAGCAATCCTTTTATGCATAGAAGAAGAGATCATCGTGGGAGATTCCTTCCTTGTCAATACCAAGCTGAACCATTTGATATTTTCAATCTCGAGCCTAAGAAACCCCAAGTAGATAGTGAATAAGAAGATTTGTTTGAAAACACATTTGTTGATGCCTAAGGAGAAATTTCATTGCCATCATCCTCTGAAGAATCACTACATTTGGAAGTCCTTTTTGATGAGCCTGAATATCACAACAACCCATTAGCTCTTATCATATATTAGCCACAACAACCACAATAGCTAGGACCTCTTCCAAGGATGGCTCAACCTACCTTTCCCTTCCCAATTCCTCCTTAATAGGGTAACAAAAACCTAAAGAACATTCTAGCCAATGCACTACCAAAATTCTATGGACTTATCATTGAAGATCCAAAGACCTTCCTCTTCGAGTTTGACATTCTCTATAGGAGCTATGACTACACAACTGATGTGCATAAGCTAAAGTTGTTTTTGTCAATTCTTAAAGAGGCTTCTCTAAGGTGGTTCATGGGCCTTGGAGCTAATGTTGTAGAAAATTGGAATGCCATGAGAAATATGTTTCTTTCCAAATATAAAGAGTATTGTAGAGGAGGAGATTTAAAAAGAGATAACATCTTCAAGATGTCACAAAAAGAGGATGAAACCTTGGAAGACTATGTTTCCAGGTGTATGTTTAACCTGCAGCGCAACACTCAACACCAGTTGAATGAGGAATCATAGAAGCATTTGTTCCTCAAAGGTGTCAATGATGGGAGCATAGAAGCCTTGGACCTTATGGCTGGTGGGGACATCACTCAGAAGAACTTGGCAGATATCAAGACCATATGTCTGAATTACTCAAGAGCTACAGTAAAAAAAGGAAGAGGACTAAGGGACTTGCCTCATAAGACAAATGGATATGGAGTGTCTAAGATAGAGTTGTCCAACCTCCTGTCTAACTTCAAGCAGGACATCATCAATGATGTAGCTACTCAACTGGACACCATGCAAGCTTGGAGGAAGAAAGAGGATGCAGAAGCTATGCTGGCTGAATTATGCTCCCACTACAGAGAGAAGAAAAGAAACTGTAAGTGCAAAACTGTTGCATCTATGAACACTACCTCAATGCCCACCGAGTTCAAAGAAATAGATGAGGAGAATGGAGAAGTCTTTTACGTGGCTCAAAGGAAACCATGGGCTTAGAGACAAGGTATGCCTTAAGACCCCCTGAATAATTTTGGTTATAATAATAATAATAATAGTAATCAGTGGAAAAATCAAAACCCCCACAATTTTGGCCCTCAAGGACAGAATTGGAATCATAACAGGTCTAACCAGCAGCCACAGAATAACCAAAATTATCAGCAGCTTTAGTATAACTAGAACTTCCAATAGAAACCTCCATTCAACCCTTACCAAGAGAATTTTAACCCATACCAACAATAGTTTAACCCATACCAGTAGCCACAATAGAATAACCAATGGCAACCACATGGTAACTAGAAAAAACAACCTCAGTGGGGACCCAATCAGCCTAATCAGTAGCAAGATATCATGCCTCCACCTCAAGAACAAACTATTATGCCTCTGCTTACTACAGCCAATAATATTCCTTAGAAGCCACAACTGCCTGTGCAAACAAATCCAAATCATAATAACAAGCAGCAGGCTTATTCATTACAAGTGAATGACATCCACCTAAGATCAGGAACCACATTGCCTGCACCAAGAGCACCCATAATAACTGATGTTTCTGATACTAAAGAATTTCCTAACAATAAAAATACTATTGTTCCACCTGTTACACTGCCTGTTCCAGCTAAAAAAATTCCACCTTATCCGCAAAGATTGGCCCAACCATCAGTAACCCCTAAAGAGAATCCTATTGCAACTAATCTGATTAACCAACTGAAGAAAATGACTATCCAAATACCATTATTAGATGCCCTCAAATAAATTCCCATTTATAATAAAGCAATAAAGGAAGCATGTATCAAGCACCCTGGTAGGAAAAAGAAAGATCCTGATATTGTCCATGTTCTTGGGCAGCTTTTTGATCCTATGCTTTGTAAAGCCTTGAAACCTAAATACTCTAATCTCGAGAGTCAAGTGGTTACCATTCACATTAATGGTATACAAATACAAAATTTCTTGGTTGATTTAGGGGCCTCTATTAATGTTATGACTATGGATGTGTTGTTAAGACTTAGTAACATTGGGTTGAGGGAAACACCCACCATTCTACAGTTAGCTGATAATTCCACTGTCAAACTAGATGGTATGGTAGAGGATATTGTTGTGACACTAGATTCCTTGGATTACCCCTCAGAGTTCATCATCATGTCCCCCAAAGCCACACTAGGAGGGTATCCATTATCCTAGGAAGGCCTTGGTTAGCCACAACAGATGCTTGCATTGCATTTCACTCAGGAAAAATGACCATATCTGATGGAATTAATACCAATAAATTAACTCTATATTCTCAAGCCAAACCCCAAGCTGAACTTGACCATGTTGTCTAGCCAGATCTAGGAGATGCCCACCTTGAAGACAATTCAATACAGTAGATTATGGTTATTGGTAGAGACCCATTCATGGTCTCACAAGAGGAAGATGACATAATAGTAGAAATCATTACAAACTAGTATGGCTCTAAAGAACCCTCTTGTCATGTTCCTGATTGTTCCCTACAAACCATATTGCCCAAGCAATCCTCATCAAAGTTTCCTGCAGCATCTGATTATCTCCATACTTTGTTACCCCATGAAATAAAGTCACCATCATTTGTAGAAGTTCTTATGCGTGATAAAGTCAAAAGAGTACAGATTTCCTTAGGGAAGGAATTGGATATCAATAAGAATCTCACTGAATCTCAGATGTCTAGCCTTCTCCAGCTTTTAAAAGAGAGTCAGCAAGCTTTTGCATGGGACTATATTGACATGAAGGGAATTGACCAAAAATTTTGTACCCATAAGATCTACATCAGTACTAAGTCCAGACCTCTTAGGGAAGCTCAAAGAAGAATAAACCCTACACTAAGAGATACAATAAAGGCCGAATTGCAAAAACTCCTAAAAGCTAGCTTTATATATCCTATTTCTGATAGCCAGTGGGTCTCCCCTCTTGTCATTGTCCCAAAGAAAGGTGGCAAATGGAGAGTTTGTGTGGAATATAGGGAGCTTAATAAAGCAACCAAGAAAGATCACTTTCCATTGCCCTTCATTGACCAAGTACTTGACAACCTTACTGGCAAGAAGTATTTTTCATTCCTGGATGGTTTTAGTGGCTACAACCAAATCCAGATATCGCCAGAAGACCAAGATAAAACAACATTCACCTGTCCATGACAAACATTTTCTTATTCTATATTGCCATTTGGATTATGTAATGGACCTGCTACTTTTTAGAGGCCAGTAATAAGTATTTTCTCTGACATTGTTGCTGGCTGTGTTGAAATATACATGGATTATTTCACTGCATATGGAACTACATTCGAAAAAGCTCATGCTAATTTGGGAAAAGTTCTTAAAAGATGTCAGGACTACAACCTCTCACTTAATAGTGAGAAGTGTTATATGATGATGGAGGAGGGAGTTGTCTTAGGGAATTATCGCTCATCATTTGTTATCCAGGTTGATCCTACAAAGATTGCAGTCATGATTACACTCCCAACTCTAGTAAAGAAGAAGTATGTCTAGAATTTTTTTGGTCATGCCAGTTACTACAGGAGATTTATCAAGAACTTTAGCCAACTTGCCACCCTATTGTACAATCTGTTGAAGAAGGAAGCAAAATTTGAGTGGACAACTAACTGTGCGTTATCATTTCAGTAGTTGGAAGATGTGTTGACAAAGACCCCTATTCTTAGAGGGCCTCACTGGAAGCTGCCATTTCATATCCACACCGATGCTTCTTACTATACCATTGGGGTAGTGCTGGGATAAAAAGAAGGTATAGTTGAGCACACCATTTATTACATAATAAAAAATTTGCAAGGTGCTGAACTAAATTATATTGCTTTGAAAAGGAATTGCTTGCTGTAATCTATGCACAAAATAAATTTAGACATTACATAACTGGTTATGAAGTATATTTGTTTATACTGATCAATCAACAATCAAATACTTGATGAACAAACCCGCCATTTCTGGTAGGTTAGCCCGATGGTTACTCCTCATGTAGGAGTTTGATATAACTATCATTGAGAAACTAGGAAAAGCTAATGTGGTGGTTGATTTCCTCTCTAGATTACAAGTTCCTGATGATCCTGTAGCAATTGATGATAGCTTCCTGGACAAGTACCTATTCTCTGTTGCAACTTATAATTTGTGGTATGCTAACATCGTTAACTACCTCACTATAGGAAGAACACCACCTCATTTTTCACTGCATGAACGTCGGTTGCTGGTTGAGAAGAGCTCTGACTTTTCATGGATCTCCAGCCTTATGTTCTACACAGGGCCTGATCAAGTCACCCGTAGATGTGTTCGCAAAGATGTGACCTATGACATGCTTCAGACTTGTCATGATGAGCCCTGTGCTAGCCATTTTGCTAGATAAAGGATAGCATACAAGGTGTTGACAACTATTTATTACTGGCCTACCTTACATTAAGATGAAGCTAAGCATACCAGGCACAGTGACCGATGCCAAAGGATGGGATTCCCCACCAAGTCTCATGAAATTCCCCTGTAGCCTTAGGTGGTGGTAACACCATTTGAAAAGTGGGGCATCAACTTTGTTGCCCCCATTGAGCCATCTTCCCATGGTAATTCTTATATCTTAGTATGCACTGATTACGCCACAAAATGGGTTGAATAAAAAGAAATGAGGCATGCAAGGGATCATAAGGTAGCAGAGTTTCTCTATGAGTTTATTTTTACTAGGTTTGGCATGCTCAAGAAATAGTAACAGATCAAGGGGCACAATTCACCTCTAATCTTATTGTTGAATTGATGAATGAGTACATGGTGAGGCATGGTAAATCTTCACCATACCATCCTTAGGCCAATGGATAGGCTGAGATCACAAATCAGGAAATAGAGGTTATTCTGACCAAAATAGTTGTTGTACACAAAAAGGATTGGGATACTCACCTTCCTCAAGCCATATGGGTTTATCAAACAACTTGGAAAACCAATACTGGATTTACTCCTTTTGAGTTGGTTTATGGAAAATCTGCATCTATGCCTATTGAGTTTCACCATAAGACTCTCAGAATGGCATTGGAGTTAGATATTAACCTGACCAAGGCACAAGAGGATAGGCTCCTGCAGCTCAATGGATTGGATGAATATAGGAAGTCCGCACTTCACAACAAAGAACTAATACAAAAGCAGCGCAAGAAGTGGCATGAACAATTCATCAAGGAAAAGAAGTTTTCTATTGGTGATTGGGATTTGCTCTATGAATCCCACTATCAGCATACTCCCATAAAATTTTAGACATGTTGGTTAGGGCCCTATGAAATAGTCTCAGTTTTTGATAATGGTGTCGTTCATCTATTTATAATTGATCCTGTCATATTCAAACTCCTTATAAACGTGCATCGTCTTAAGATATATCACAAGCCTGTGAGTCGTCAAGACTTCCTACAGCTGTACCAGTAGAGCTTAGATAGCTCCACTCTTGCAGCTGAAGCATCTGGGTGTTCCACCCAGATTTCTACCAAGCTGTGATTTTATCACAGCTTCCATAATAATCATTTCACTACCGTGAATTTCTTTCTCCATAATAAAAATCTACCTCACCTCCTCTCTCTACCATGTGTTTGTTACATCACATCAGTCCATCAGTGCGTGTAGCATAGCATTACACTCTTCCTGCAGTAACTCTCAGGTTAGTAACACATACTTTTGCAGATATATTACTTTATTCATTTATTATTTTGAAAAATGTGTTCTTTTCTTATTCTTGCACTCAAAGGCTTAGTGGGACCCATGCCTTACACTTAGTTTGGGGGAGGGGTTATTTAATGCTTGTTTCAAATATTTCCAAATCAATTTTAGCATGCAAAAAGGCAAACTTTATTTCTTTCTTGTCTTTTCACGGTGACCGTCATCATGCTGGAGCTTATCTGTCCTTTCGTGATTAAGTCATCATGATTTGAAAGCAATTTAAAGTTAAGGTTCACTTAATAATGGAATTTTTGTGACATGTTTGGGTGATAGACCTTAACACATGTGAATGTATTTATGAATACCATTCGAAATAATGCTTATTTTCCTCGAATTAAAAGCTATTTTGTACTTGAGTTTTTCTTGTAAAAAACATCTTGCGTCTGTAAGAAGTCTTGCATTTTCCAATTTTCTGTAGCATCTGAGCAATTCCTGCAGAGTGATTTTTATCATCCACAATGGGTGGAGACCTTTAGAGGCATGAGCCTATAGGTCATCAAGTTTTACTTTGGGAATCGGCCACCTGTGAATTGTTTCAGAGAAGGGGATGGTTGGACTATTGGTTAAGCCTTAATGACTTTGATGAAGAAATTGCTTTTCAATTTCTAAATACTCTGAAAAATGGGTTTGCATTAGTGAAGGGTCTAAGGATAGAATTATCAAAATACATCATGGCAGAAGTTTCAAATTTTCCATAGGAAGGAGAAAAATGGAGTAAGGATATTGACTTGCACTCAGCCAGGGCACAATTTACCCTACATGGTGACCCACGGTTGGATATTGATAAGAAGCAGGGCACTTCAAGAACATCATTACCCATGCATTTTATGTAGGTGGATACATTCATAATATCCTACTTCACCTGTGAGGGTTATTACAAGTACCTACATGGATTTCATTTCAAGATTTTGAGCGCCCTCTGCCATGAAAATAGGCTAGTAAACTTACCTAGTTTTCTTTTTAATATTGTGAAAAAGTAGGCATGTCTTGTACAGTCAAGAAAAGCTCAATCTATTTCACATCACTATTTAATTAAGATAGTTGTAGAAAGGGAGTTAATTAAACAATCAATTGGGACTTGGGAAGAATTCTTGACCATCGAAGAAATAGAACCTAGAGTGATTGGCCCTAGAGGCCAGGGTGTAGGTAGTAGGGTTAATATGAAAATGGGGGTTCATAAAGTAATTCATAAAACAAAACCTATTTCTGAAGCATCCTCTTCTAGACCTACCCTATCTAGGAAAAGAGCATGCAATGTTAGTACTCTTGTGTCTGATAAAAAGAAAGGAAAAACTAGGGAAGCCGATGTCAGTCCTGATACTTCACCTTCCAAGGAAACTAGGTCTGCTGACATGAAGGACAAGGGTAAAACCATAGAGATAGAGGGTATGGCTCCATAACAACAACCACTTGATAATGAAAATGTAGGTAAAATAGTCGAGGAACTATTTCCCTCTCCCAAGGAGGTGACACCAGAATAACCTCTTGTAGCCATTATAGAGGATGTGTCCTCCAGCAGGAAGAAATGCAAGGAGCCTCTGAGCTCTTTTCAAACCCCTTTCAAGAAAAGTGCTATACTTTCTATTAGTACCAATAAGTTAGAAAAAACCCCTGATTTAGTTATAAATGTTGAATCCTCTGAATCTGCAGAGAAATCCTCTTCGGAGGCAATGGCTCCAAAAAGAACAGATAGTGACACCCTATCCCACATTATGAATGATAAAGCTACATCTAGTCCAAAAATTGATTGCATCCTCATAGAAAGTGATAAGGATTATATGGAAATAGAGGGGTTTTTCAATAATTTTGTAGGGCATGATTCTAATGACAGTTTAGAAAACCTACCCCCTAATGAATTTCCTAGAGTAGATGAGGACATTGTTCAGGAGGTGTTTGAAAAAATGAGTAGAGATGGATTGGACACGGTGGTCAAAGCAGCTGAATCATTCCAAGTGGATGATTCAATGAAGACCCTTGTCATATGGAAAGGAAAAGCTTCCATTGATGAATCCTGCCAAGTAGAGGATTCAGTAAAAAATCATGACAAATGAAAAGGGGCTAATTCCACTAAAGAGGAAGTAGTAAAAATCCCTCAACCTACATCTGAGTGGATTAATAATCTTCAGTAAGAATCCATGCCACCACCGTATTTATCCACTCCTTCAGTGGTAGGATTGAGTTTGTACCAAAACTTCACATGGGAAAAGGCACAATGGGAACTGGAAAACAAAAAAAATGAAAAGAATAATTGAGGAACAGGATTCTCAAGTTGAACATAAAACAAATTGAATTGCAGTATTGGAGAGGAGAATTGAGCATATCACTGAATTGATTCCTGCAATAATGGCATGTAGGTCACCATCTCCAGTTTATGCTTTTTTCCTTAAGGAATAATTTTTTAACTTTCAATTGAAAAGGATTATAGAGCGATTAAATCCTCAATTTCTACACCTCTCAAATTTTAAGATGCCTTCCAGTTAGCACCCATGCCCATCAAAAACATGTTATGTGAATTCTATTTACACAATTTAGCTGTGCCAGACAATAGGGATTGGAATTCACTTCTATACGTGGGAGATGTTCAGCTGAGGACAGTAATGTCCTAGATTTAGAATGAGATTAGCAGAGACCACCAAGCCCTACCATATAGATATAGTGAGATAAACACACCCCTATTGACGAGACTTGAAGTTCAGAGTTCTAGGTGGACTTTCCTTGGTTGGATCTCAATCACAATGAATCCTAGTGGGTCTCGCAAGGTTCTTCCAGTCAGAGAGAAGGTAAACACAGATTGGGAACATCATTCATCAAAAGATATTGAGGCCATGATTGAAGCTTGCAGACAGAGGTGGATACGGATGCCCCATGACTTAAAAATTAGGGAACCTCATTCTCCAAAAAATTTAACTCTTGCTACTCACCGAGCCCCATGGTTTATAATGTTGGGTGAAACACTACTGCATTATTGGATGCCCTTAAGGTTTCAACATCCTATCCTCCTACAAACTTTACTGGCAGTAAATGAGAGTGCAGAAGATCATGATATGATTTAGGAAAGACAAAGGTGGGACAGGCTTCAGGACAACCATGGATATTTCAACTATGTTGTTGATGAACTAGGTGAAAAGACCGCCTGTGACCTGAGGCTTAGGGCTAGGATCTGTAATTTCATGATTGATGGGCACCAGCAATAGTGCAGTTGGGGGGGATGATGAGCCTCTTAAAAGGCCATCTTTTCCATGTTTCTTACTTTCTTTTTCAGCATTTTTCTTATGAAATAGAGACTTTAAACTTATGATTTTATATGTATATTTTATATATGTAAAGACATAAGTAGGTAAATGGATGGTAGGAACATGATGTATTTTTCTTGGAACTGATGGATAGAATTTGCAGGATATAAGTAGTTGCATGCTAGTAAATAATCCTATCCTCTATGCTATGTTTATGGGTAGTCTCCTTCCTGTAGCTGAATGTCGCGCAAGAGTATCAAATGGAAACTAAAAATTCATTCTTAGTATTAAATGATAAAATATATTTATGTGTCAAAAGTTGTGTGTGCTAACCATTTTGTAGGAAGCAAGTCATCGCACATTCAAGAATGCCAGCATGGTGCTGAAGGAGTCAAAAATAGTCGTTGTTGCAAAAGCGCCATCTTATCAAAGGAATTAAGTAAGTGATTGAAGAATGGCATGCCGCAATACTTTCATGAAGGAAAAAGTCAATTCAATTCCTGAGTAAACATAGCGTACAGATCTAGAACCACTATATGCTATATTCTGGGAGAACTTGAAGACTTTCGGTTATTGTTCGATATTTTTTGTTATGAGCACTTTGTATCTATTAGTGATTATCATTAATGGAGTGATCCTATATTTAGGGAGTAGTTTAGTTTCTCTTTAAATAAGATGACTTTTGTAGCTCCTAGGAGTTGCGAGCTAGTTGATATAATTTTTGGAATAGAAGTTGACATTGTAACACTATTTTACTTTACAAGCACATTTTCTCCACGAATGAATAGAGTGCATAATTTGAGTTTCAATCTCTTATCTTGATTGAATTTATATTCACTCATCCAAGGGGGACCACTTGGTGAGTGAATCTATTTATTATATTATAAGTTATTTCCTTGTTCATTAAGAAGTAAATAGAACTCTTTTGATCCTGCAGCCATTGGTAACAGAACTGGTGGACTGTTCCTGTAGCATAGGCGAGTAGAGTAACCCCTATTCATGATTACTATTTTCTTAGAGTAAACGCATTCACTTGAGATAGTATAGATTCCTGAAGCATAATGTATTTCAATTCCATAGGTTTAGCAATGAGAATCAAGAAGGTTTGAAGCATATACTTTGCAAATACCATTCCAAGTTTATGTCCCTGGTTGATAATTAAATGAGACTAAATAATCTACTTAGTAGCCATTTAGGGTGTCCAATCCTAAAGTAGCAGTACAATGTTATGTGTTTCTAAGACAATTGTTTAGCCAAGAAGTAAATGCTGGTGGAGAAACAAATTATGAAGATGGGGAGGATATTGGTGGTGAGCAGGAGGGAGAGGAGGAGGTTGATGTGGAGTAGGGTGTTGATAATAAGACAAATGGGGAGAAGAAATCTCTTAAGGGGATGCCTGATAGGATTGTTAAAGACACAAAAGATCATAATCTGGATGGCCTTCATGTGAATATCTCTATGGGGTTGCCTTCTAACACAACTCTGGACCAGATCATCCTAAATACTTTCTCCTCATCTCCCATGCAAGATTTTTTGGAGGAAGGCCAACACATTTATCCTGACCCTCAGTTGATTACGGGGATTCCCTAGAGTAGAAAATTCCTCCCTATCCTGGGAACACTTTTATCCATGGCGATAAGAAAAATGTGGAAGACATGGGCCCTTTGGAGGTCTTTGAAAACTCCAAGATGCAGATGGCTAAGGACAAGTATAAAATTGTTCTCAAATTTGATAAATGGGTCTACCATCATATTAGGATCCTGGTCACCATGAATAAGGATTTGGAGAGAAACATTAACTATCTACAGGCGTCACTGAAGAATCGGGATGGGGATAATGTTATCAAGTGAAGTCTCAAAAATATGAACACTAAGGTCTCTCTTCTCTCTCCATGAAATTAGATGATAGCAATGTCATGCTAAAAAATATCCTCCAGATCAGCTATGAGGGTATGCGGGCCTCGATGAAGAATCGTAATGCCTTGGTTAGCATATTGGATTGGAACGGCCCCATAAAGCCTCTATTATTATTAAAGATGATACCAAGGATATCGTTGATATTCTGTTTCGACTAGGAAAAATAACTCACACCAGCCTCAAAAAGAAGGAGATGACTACTTCTAGGGATCTTGCTGGCCTTAAAGCGACCATCAAAAAGATGTATGATCTTGTGAATGAGGTGGCTAAGATCATGAAGAATCTATCCAAAGTTTGTCTTTTATGTCATGTTCCTTCACTGCTAGAAGTAATGTTGGCTAGGTTCCAACACGTTGTTCCTGCTGGCTGACTGTTGGGTTTTGGAGTCTTTTTTTGTGGACGTAATGATTGTTCTTTCATTTATCTATTGTTAAGGTTTTCACGTCCTTTCAAAACCTAATTTTTCTTTAATCCAAAAAATATTTTCAATGATTATATCTATGATCTTTTTAGGCATATTAATGTCCTTCTTTGAGGATCATTTTCTTCAAGAACTAGTACAAATTATATTTAAAAATTTGTTTCTAATTATTCAGATGTTGATGGAGGTGACTAGAGCTCTATTACAAATGAAAGATAAACTATAAAATTATTTATTTAGTTTGAAGCTCTAAATATTGCAACCATTAATGTATTTATGAGTTAATCAAAGAATTTGTATTTACCTCCTTTTATAATACTTCATCTGGTGGAGTAATCACTTACTCCAGGTACTTAGAAACTGTTAAATTATGCAAGTGAGAATATGCTTCAATCCACATTTTTATTTAAATGAGAAAAAATAAGGGAGATGGAGTAGGTTTTCTTGTTTTCTTTCCATTTTTTGGTCTCTGGATTTAAAAAGTAGAGAGGCATGAGGAACCAAAAAATAACAATATAGTTTTCCAGAAGACAAGCTGACAATATCTAAAAAAAATCAGAAAGAGAGAATAATTTGTTCCATATATGAAAAATTTATAATTTGTATTTGGCTATTATTTGGGAATTGAGATATTCTATAGATTTGACATTAAAAGATCTATCGTTCATTTGTAACATTTGATAAATGGATTGCATACTTGATATGATTCAATATTTCACATGCATCTTTGCATAGGAATACGACAAAGACAAAGATGAAATCTTTGAAGAAATTTGTTTTCTTTCTAATGCTTATGATCATATATGTCAACATTCATATATATATTTAGGTTAGAAGTTGTTCTCATTTTTCTACTTGAATTTTTAGTGCAAATTTTTTGTAGGAGTTATTTTTCATTCATTGCAGAAGATAGAAACATACAAGGTGTTAGAAGGTTGTTATTTATTATTTATTATGTTGCACAGAATAGACTGTGGAGTTAACAAAGGAAGAGACAAGTAATGAAATGTTGTTTCTTGTAGGTTCAATGATATATTGACAATCTATCATGTTTATTTATCAAAACTTGAATATATTTATTAATTTATTTTAAATACATCTAGGTTAAAATTGATTCAATGTTCAATATATGTTTCAAAATTTGTTATGTAGGCATCCTCAAGATTTTTTTACCTGTGAATTAGACCTTCTACATGGTCCTTAAAAATGTTATATCTCGTACCTTGAAAATGTTGTATATATGTATATCTCACCTTGGAATATTGTTTTACATGCAAGGTCCCCTACAGTGTAATGGACACGTTTCAATAAAAGTCAAAAAAAATAAACATCAAATTCATTTTAATAATTATCAACCTGACAACAATATATATTTACAAATTCTTTATTCACATGTTCTACTAGATGGAATAGATATACATATTTACATGTTCTTTATTATCTATAATATATATACATGGATTGATAATCTTTATTTGAAATATTTTACATATTTAGTATAATTATTAGATATTTTGTCCTTGTATGACTACAAGTACAATACAATGTAATATTGAACAAGCTACAAATTTTTTAAGCAATTTCGCTAATATTGAACAAGGTAAAAAAAATTGGACATACAAATAGCAACCATTTATGTAAAGGAGACCTGTATATAATAAGATAATGAAATAAGAAACCATATTTAAGTATAAATTATTTGAAATAGTTCATTGAAAAAGAAACAAAATAAGATAATTGTTCAATAGTTCAATAAGTTACTAACATAAAAAAATAAGTTTAGTAGGACCTAACACAATTAAATTGGTTACAATTTGAGAAGCTAGCAACCATAGAGATAGAAACATGCAATAATAAATAAGCCAAACCATAGAGATAGAAACCTACAATAATGCATAAATCTTTAATAAGTAACTAAAATATTGTACAAATAGAAAAAATGTAACTAAAAACATGTATACTTAATGCAATCGAGTCTAAATGTGACACGATCATGCTTACAAAATTAAAAATTATAATCATTTAGTTCTTAAACAAAATGGTGTCGTTATACACCTAAACCAAAAATCAAGAGACCTGCACACCATTTTAAAACGAGGCACATTAAAATTCTACGTCAACTTTTAAGGGGGTTCCTTGAGTAGATTTCTTGAAGGGATGTAATATGTCTTAAGGGGATTCCTAAGGAGACCTAAAATGAGGATGCCTTAAGAGGACCTAAAACAAGGATGTCTGAAGGGGACCTAAAATGAGGATGTCTTAAGGAGACATCAAACAACGTTATCTTAAGCGGGTATAAATTATTTATTTCCTAAGGGGGTGCAGGATTAGGATATGTTTTGGTGATTTAAAAGAAAAATAATTTATATATTAAAAGTTATCAAATTTTTTAAAAAATACACATATATACTTACTTTTATTTACTTATATCATTGTACCATATGCATCCTCCATTTTTTACAATGCATCAATAATAAGATTATGTTATGTTTAGGTGATGTAAAAATAAAATAAATTATATATGCGAAGTTATCCCAAGTTATAGAAGTTCACATTTATACTAACCTATATTGAATTATTCCATTGTACCATCAACATCTTCTCTTTTCTGCATTGCATCTATAATTGTCGTGTGTTCTTCCATAAAAAATGACCACAACTCTTTATTAGCAGGTCTCCCACGATACTTGGATATCTTTATATTTTTTGTCACAACCAAATGCGAGTAGTGAATAATCTTCTTATGTGTTTCATAGTCTTCGAATGTAGGCAACCCATTCATCCTTGTTAGGTTTTTTCGTAACCATGTGCCAACAGCCACAACTGAACCTGTAGGTTAATGATATCCATCATCATCTTCTCTAACTTATACTAACTTATTTCTGGTCTCAACACATATATCCAACCAATACTCTATTTCCTCTTCATTGTTCTCAAGTGCAACAACAACATAGACATGTCCTCGAAATTTAAATAAAATGGCTAATTGACATGTGAAATAAACTTATAGAAAAAATTACCATAACAAACTTAGACTAATAATTATATTCAAATACAATTACCTTCTTGTACAAGATCTGAAACTCAATCATAATCCCTTGATTCAAATAGCTAATCATTGTCTTCAAGTGTTGTTTCATATTGCTCATATGTTTGAGCAAGTGTCATGGATCTTTGTTTCCATTATTCAACCCGTTCTTTATTCTCACATGCATCCCAATCACATGAAATAAAAAGTTTACAAAAACATGCAAGCTCTCTTAACCACAATGTCCATGTTCTTGCATCAGAACTCTTAAATGAATGCCATGATACTGATCCAATAATTGTATCACAATCAACTCTAGGTGGAAGGTCATTTTCTTTGATTAACGAAAAACATTGTTTAATTCTAGAGTTCTCGTTTGATCCTACATATAATTTTTAATTACACCAATCCACAATAGCACATGCATCTTTAAATTTGTCAGTATCCTCAAATTTTAATTTCTCTCTAGCCAAAATTATTTTAACACATTCACCAGCTTCGTCATACTCTCCTTTATCTTGGCCAGCTTAAAAAAAACTCCACAAATGTGGTATATTGGTTTCCTTGTGAGCCATACTAAGCCAATAAAACATTCAAGCATTCTGGAATTATCCTGTACAATTATCTGACCATATGAAATGTTCTCTCATCTAGATTTCCCGCTCTCTTAAATTAATATAAAATTTTCAAAACAATACTGAACAAACTCTAACGAATGCATTCGATTATCAGGGTAAGTGCAAGAAGTTGGGTACCAATTTGGCGGAAGTCTTGTGGACTTGAAAATTTCCACTAGAATTTGGCACCCATTTTAGGCTCTGACACCCGATCCAAAATTCAAAAAATGGGTGCCAGTTTTTAATTTTTTTTTTTTTTTTTTTAATTATATTTAAGAAACTCAGTTTACATGTCAATTTATTATATTTAAGAAATGGGTACACATTTTTAAAGATGTACCCGTTTTTTAAAATTTGAATTTACAAGACCACCCTTTGCATTGGATTTCGGTTTGGGACAGGTTTGGTGGGACCAAGCCTATGCTTGAACCTCCAAAATAACAGCTAAGGCATTTTAATACCAAATTTTTGTCTTTCTATAATTTTTTAAGGGTCTTCCTAATTGAATTTTTTGACGAAATGAAAACTCATTAGACCTCTTACTATCTAAATTTCAAAAATAAAAATTTCATAGTGATATGATAAATTTTACTATTTTTTACTTAATCTTAAAATAGTAAGGTTCACTAAAACTTTAATAACTTTTTGATTTTAGGTTTTTGAAAAAATGAATTATATGAGCCCAATCTAAATAGAATTTTCTTCAATAAAAATTGAAATTCAAAAAAATAAAATTTTCATCAAATTATGGTGGTCGTACACGACAGGTATTGAAAATGTACTTTATAGTCAATTAAAAATTATTTAAAAAAATATATTCAATTAAAAAAAAAAGAAAAAATTTTCTGATCAATCTTTGATGTGTTAGGTACCTTCCCCCAGAAGGATTTAGAAAAATTCATTTATTTACTTCAAAATAGGGTGGTTGTACATATGTCGGGTATGGTCATGAAATGGGCATTTTGAAAAAGTGGATTTTAAACATGCCTACTAAAACATATTTTCTACCATATGGGTATTCAAAAAAATTATGTATTTGAAAACTAGGCTCCGAGGACTACATTTTTTAGTAGTGGATTGTTTTGAGATTCAATCTCTCAGTGCCTCGAATTTTGACAGCAATTGACATAAAAGTTGAAAAATAGGGAAAATACTTCCACTTTTTGCCGAAAAGTGGGACTCAACTTCTTGCAGCCACCCAACACTCAAATAGAAACAATACTCATTGACAATTTTTCTATCATCCTTTGTACTATCATGTGCATGTCTATAAACAATATGAACAAACATAGCGACTTGCATTGAATTGTAGTATTGATCCTAAGTTTCTTCTTGTGGAGCAAGAGTATAGTTTTTTGCAAAGTCAACTACTTATAGTATAGTGCCAACTAGAAATGTATTTCTACACATGCAAAATTTACCATCAAGCCATCTAACATATTGAGAGTGTTTCATGTATTTAGGAACGATCTTACTCTTGAATTCTGAAATGAATGCATGTACACTAAGTTGTTCTATGATAAATTTGCATCGCTTTCCAATTTTCCCATCTTTTAAAGGATATTCAACATTCTTAAATCTTTTAACATCCACTAATTGATGACCAAAATCATTTTCACTAATTTCATGCATACATTGTTCTAATAATGCAAAATTTTGACAAGTAGTGCATTGTCCTGAAATACAAGAACTTAAAAAATAATTTCCTCTTAGATATTTCATAGAACAAACATACTACAAAATCCTTGCTTGTTTCTAGTGGTATATTAATACCACAATCCTGCATCTAGTAATGTTACCATGTAAAGTACAATGTATATATTGAAAAACATCATAGTACTAACAAAATTGAATATATGTTTTACAATAACAAGATATTCATTTCTTATTGATTTTAACATGCCAAGGTTTACATTTTTCAAATGATCTTTAACTAAGGGTAATATGTCCAGGTAACACAACCTCATCAAAAAATTATCTACAGAATTCAGTTTGGGTAGTTTCTAATAGGTGTTTTGGATGAGGATCACGAATTTTACAACCCACTCTTAATTTCAAAACATCTCTAGCATTAGATGATACCCTTGTATTATCATGCCAATACTTTTTAACCAAAGATTTTATTTCAGGATTCAAGTTCATGTCATATCGTGGGAGTCTACCACTAAAACTTCAACAATGGTTGATTGGATCATTTTCGATACTTAATATTCTCTTTTCTGCTCTTACCAATGTTTTAGGATGCATGTTTAAAATTCCACTAATATTTTTTTACAATTCTTTTATCCAAAGTGTTTTATTGACTATAGCAGTTGTTATAGCTCGTCGTCCAACATTCCTATCTTTAGATCGAATAGTTTTACCAATACAATGAATGGCACTAGCAAGAGTAAATATAACATGTTTAAATGATGCATCTTTTTTTATTTTGTTTCTCATAAATGCCTAACTTTTACATTACATTTATCATTTTTGACATTCTCATCAATTGCATCATAATTTGACATTGAAATGCTATTTTGTTCTTGATAAAATAATTATTTGTATGTTGTATTAGCATACTTGATTATTTTCCTCCAAGATAGCTTACTAGGAAGACCATCCAAAAAATTACTTTCAATATTCAAAAAATACTTTTCAGTATCATCATCACGATTACAATTCTCAGTTGCACCTTGTAGGAAAATATTTTCATTTTCATCTAGGAAAGGAATTTCATTTTGATTGTCAACAAGATTTAAAGGATTTTCATTTTGAACAACATAAGGATTTTCAATTTCAGCAACAAGAGGATTTTCAATTTCAACAAGATTTTCATTTGCATCAACAAAAGGGTTTTCATCATCAACAAAACTATGGTTATTTTAATTTTCATGAACTCTCTCTAGGACTATGTGAGGAATTGAATCAATTTAAACACTAGTATATGCTAGTAATAAATATCTATAAAGAGTATTATATATAACTATTTTTCACTGCCATTCAAAGGTGGATTTGAAGATGTACCTGGAATCATGTTTGTTGTCACATTTTTTACATCATTAAGAGGTTCATTCAAAGACATACTTTCATTTTTGTCTATAGTCATATGATATTTTTGATTCACCTCTTGGACCTCATTTTGTGCATTCCTCATACCCCCCCATGGTATGTTTAATGTTTGGATCATTGATTGTTGTAGATCTTGAAGATTTATCGATATTCATTTGGCGCATCCTCAATCTTCTATCTCTAAGATGCTCTCTCTCTCTCTCTCTCTCTCTCTCTCTCTCTCTCTCCTTGCATTTCTTTAGGTGTCATATCACTCCTTCCCTTCCTCTTTTGACGTGGTTTAGATCCTATGATTGATAATTCAAATCAATCAAATAATGCATTCAATGGTTCACTTCAACAAAAAATGTTCCAAGATGCTCCCAAACATTTAATAATTGTCATGGTGAATACAATAATTCATCAACAAGACAAAAACTAAAAAAACTTTGTGGAATCCGTCATTTTCAGTTGTACTGATGGTATATTATTGATGCAGCAAACTGGCTTTAATAAAATTAGAAAAAAAGGGGTCAAAACTTAAACACAACCCCGCTTTGAAATGGGGTGATGTTTTATTTTTAAAATGTTACCCCATTTAGAAATGGGGTGACATTTAATTTTTGAAACGTCGCCTCGTTTAGAAATGGGGTGACGTTTAATTTTTGAAATGTCACCTTGTTTTGTAGCGGGATCCCATTCCTCATAAATCTGATCTGCCAACGTACACTTCAGGAATAAGGTGAGATTCTTTAAGTGGGACCCCGTTCCACAAATTTTGAAATTTGCCCCCAATTTTCTTCAGGTTTAGCTTTCGAAATGGCTTGGTCAACAAACCCTTAGCTTTGGAACTGGTTTGACATGAATGTTGGAGGCCATTTCAATATGTAGAAAATTTTTACACTTTGGACACGAATTAGAATGAGGTTTCTGTAGAATTTTTTGTCAAAAAAAAACTCATTATAGATCTTACTGTGTAAATTCTCAATATGTAAATTATTTATATATTTGAATACTTTTTTCATTTTTCATTGATTTTCTATTGAAACAATTCTACAAACCTCTAGAGAACAGGATAGTTTGTTTTTTATTAGAAAAGTAGCAAGAGGGTGCTGGCCTGTGGAACAAAGGACTAGTAGCACATTAATAGCACATTAATAGCACTAGTCTGAGAGCAGATGATCAACAGAAAAATATTGACCAACCTGCCTCTATCAAAGATAAACTTAAAGAACATCTTGGGACAAGCCCCCACAAAAGCTGTAAGCTTTAACCAAAAACAAGAACAAAGGACCAGAGTGAGCCCTTTAAAATTGCCAGCAATCACCTGATCACAAGAAGAAAGAAAACTAAAAGAGAGGGACACTTTCATCACCATAAAATAAAAGAAGCAAGCACAGGCTACAAATAGCCTGTCCATCTAACTCTGTCAAGAATGAAGGTCCAGAAACCACTGCTCCTCCAACCAAGCAGAATGCTAACAAAGATATTCCAACCCACTGCAAAGTCCTTGTCCACCTCAATAGGAAAAGGGGCCACCTCTATACGAGCAGAGAGTAAAAATATCCAAGTAACAGGGCTGAAACTAAAACATTTCTTACCATTAGTACAGCCAGAAGAGGAAGCCCAGGAAATCTCCACCTCGATAGTAGACTCCTCCACCTCCAAGTTCATGAACACAATCTCCACCTCAATAGGAGACTCATCAATCACCATAGGAGACTTCCACCACTCCTTCACAAGAAGAACACCCATCATCGCCAACTTGTTTATCCAGCAGCAAGCCACCTCAAAAGGCTGAGTTTCCATTGCAAAAGAAGCTTCCACCTCAATAGGAAGCAGAATGGAAGGTAGAAGGAGAGTAACCTTCAATAGCTGCAAAACCCTGGTCCATCTCCCAATGTGAGTAGTGGGAAGGCCCACAACTCCCAGAGCACCACCAAAAGAGCCAACACCCAAGCTGGGCATTAGAGGAAAATGAGAGCCTCTCCACACCAGAGCAGAAAGAGGCAGGACAAGCCTCAAGACGCAATGCCATAGAGTATCAAAAAAGATCTCCACAGAAATGGAGAGGAGGAGAAAACCCCAGATAGGAAAATAACTATTCCCCTGCACCAAGAGAGTCTGAACCCATATACCCAACGGGTCCAAAATCAGAAAGGAAGAACCAACATCCATCAGAGAGAACCCCAAAAACCTTCCACCACACGAAGGGATAAAAGGAGAAGGGGGCAGATCCTCTGAAAGAGTCTCCACAAAGCCACCAGAATAGGCCCCCTCCAAGAGAAAGACCACACCACCACCGAGGAAAGCACATGGCCGACCAAAAGGAATCCTAGGAGGTGCATTCTCAAACCCTTAACAGAGCATTTCAAAAAAAGAAAACCAGAGAGGCTCTCCCACATGAGAGCAAATCCCTCTATCACAAAACAGGCAGAAAAAATAGAACAGATCATGTTTCCCAACCTTTTTAGGCTCTAGGAGAAAGGGGAAGCACCCCAAAGACTGGCCTCAAACAGCGTTGAAAACGTGCAGAGATCCCCCACAGGAAATGGGGGCGCCCAAAGTCTCAGCCTCCTCATCCTTTCTCCCAAGAAACAGAGTCCAAAGCAGAATCTGCCCAGAGAATGTTTTGTGATCAGCAGTCGTAACAACCTTCCCACCATCATCCTCGCTGCCTCCTTCCCCTCCCTCTCCATCCTCCCCTTCTCCATTTTTGCTGCAAACCCTAGCTCCCCCTCCACACACGCCACTCCTGTTCCCGCTCATTGTCTCGTTCAACAGGATAACTTTTTTAATTTGAAAGTTTTCTGCAAAATGAATTATATGACATTAATCTAGAGACAATTCTACACAATTAAAGAAAAATAAATAAAAATGATATGTTTAGGTCACATTATGCTTGTCGTACATGAGAGACTTTAGAAATAATAATTATGGCTAATAAATAAATTATTAAAAATGAATTATTTACTAAAAAATACAAATTTTTTTTTATCATCAATCTTAACGGAGTTATGTACCGTTCCCCAAAAGGATTTAGATAAATTGTTTCA
This sequence comes from Thuja plicata, assembly GCA_018584345.1. Taxonomy (NCBI): domain Eukaryota; kingdom Viridiplantae; phylum Streptophyta; class Pinopsida; order Cupressales; family Cupressaceae; genus Thuja; species Thuja plicata. The sequence goes on from MU227024.1 coordinate 205,109, forward strand.
TTAGGATCAAATTTTTCTTACCGTACACGAGCCTAGTATGGTCCTGAAACAAGGACTTTTAAAATGTTGGTTTTAGCAATGCCTTTTAAAAATAAATTTTTATCATCTAGGTATTTAAATAAATTACATATTTGGAAGGTAGACTTTGAGTATTATAACTTCTATTCTTTCCATTTTTTAAGATTCAATCTCTAAGTGGTTCAAATATTCAACTCAAACAAGAAAAACTTGACAAAACAAGAAAAAAAACTTGATATTCTTATTAGAATGAGAAAAAACTTCATATTGAATCATTTTATATAGGCTACACATTTTTATCCTTTCAAAATGCACTTCCAAAAGGTAAAATTTCTTGTAAATACACAGAGAAATCTAAATAAGCCTTAAAAATAACGAATCCTTATAATAACATACAACATAGGGAAATACAATACTTTTTTTTTATGAAAAACATACTTTTCACTAGATATTTCAACCATTAAAAAACTTTCTATCATGGATCTTTTTGAACAATGCATACAATATTTTACACTAAACTCTTATCTTTAATACATGTTGAGAAAGGGTTTGTTTTAAAAATATATGTTAGGACATGTTGTATGGTAGAAGGAAGACCATCAACTTGTTTGATAGAGATTAAGCTACATAGTCAATATACTATTTGTAGACATGCTACAATCTAATTTAATGTCTAAGATATAACGCACATACAAACATACAATTTTGATGCAGTGCTTTTTAATGAGAAGCTCCAATACTTTGATTGTATTTTTTAATATATTTTTTTGCCACCATTTTATATAACTAATGAATTTAAAGTATATATACATATGGTCAAAATAATTCAAAATATCTAATATATAAACCAACCTTTAACAATCAAGCTTTAGAAAAAATTATATTAAATTATAAAATAAGACAATTAAAATAAAATCAAATATACAACATTATCTAAAAAACAAATATACAATCTAATGAAAGAAAATAATAAGCTTTATAAAAATTAAACCAATATTAACTAAAAATATCAAATAGATCAATTTTAAATTAAATTAAAATTCTAAATAATATATTTACAACAACCACCTAAATAATGTAACGTAATAAGGGCCCGTTTGGCACCTGGAATTAACCTTGAATAGGCAGCCAATAATGCATGAATTAAATAATTCTTTGTTTGGTGCATTTTTTGAATTCTGGAATTAAAAAACTAATCCCCATTTTGGGGC
>MU227024.1:223659-251193 GCA_018584345.1 Thuja plicata
TTTTAATTAGATAAAAATGATCAAACCTTAGGAAATATTGAAATAATTGAATAATTGAATTAATTACAATTTGATCAAGAAAATTGATTTGAATTGAAAATGTTCCAAAGCATTGATTCAAAAATTTAATAAAACGATAAAATAATCAATGGGGCCCAAAGTCTAGGCGACCATTTTAGGGTGCATACACCTGAAACCCTTGCATCTCTAAGACCTTATGAGAATAGTAGACGAAGACAAACTAAGAAATAATTTAGTAACAACACGTGTAATTTTATAGCAGAATCTTAATTTAAGGTTCATTTTCTTTCTATGTTATTTGTGTTTATTTTGTGCATTCTTATGGGAGGGTGCTGATTGTGGAGGATTAGGGGAGGGTAGAAATGTAATATTGCTATTCTTCTTGCTAGTAGAAATCTGGAAATAAATGCTTTAGCCAAAGCTTGTGCATATGTCTTTTTGTAATATGTTGGTTATGATTCATCCCTCTACCACACCCGTGCTTGTACTACTATCTAGACATATGTGTGTTAGTATTTATGTTCATGGCTACACCACATCCATCCCACTCCTCACTACCAGTTTCTAGGCTTCTCAGGCAAGGGTCAGTGCATTCTTTATGTTAGGAAGAACCCCAAGGGAGCTAACTACTCCGTGATTGGGAGGTAAAAGTGCTTGAGCCACACTCTCATCTCGAGATAGAAGATTAACACATGTTAGGTGGCTTAGGAGACAGGGACATAAAGATGGACAAAGGTCCAAGGTATATCTTATTTTGGTATCATGTACTAATTTTCCATAATATTATTATCTTTTGTTTCATCCATGTACTAAGATGTATTGATGTCTGGCATGCAGGTCGACATCCAAATCACACTATGTATATCACCTATTGAAAATAATTATTCTTATGTATCTTGTCCTTGAATGAAGTTTCAACATGTGGGTCAACTTCCTTATTGTAATCAACATAACATTCTAATGGTCATGCAATGATTTTGCCATGCATCTGTTAATATGACTCTATTATATAAATTACAGTTGTGGTACCCTTATTATTTCAATGTGTAGGTTGAAATACTGTATTAAGTGATTTTCATTATGAATATTTAATGGTTGATTAGACTATGTGCACTTCAACCATGTATACTCTTTTCGATATTTTTGCATTTTATGTTTTATGTGTGACGTGGTTTTTGTGGGAAACTACAGTCTGTACATGTGGTATCAGAGCAAAGTTTAACTCTGGGACTTTGCCATACTGCTTGCTAAAGTTACATATTTTTGTGTGGGTGTAGGACCTAATCTGTCAACATGAACACCAGAAATAGCAACAAGGCCAGATCTAGAAATTGTTAGGTTGATCAACCTAATTACAGGCTAGATCAAATTTTAACTCTTCTGACCTGACAAGGGGATCTCCTGCACCAACAAGGTGCACGTATGGATCACCTTGAGAATGATATGAGTGGTAGGAAGAATGAGAACCATAGAGGAGAAACAAAAAATAAAATTTGATCTCAGGGCTGTAGAGGTAGCTGATAATAGAGTCAAAATAGCTGAGGAGCTCAGCAAAGACCTGAAAAAGGTCACACTTCCTACTTTTAGCAGTAAGACCCTTGGGGATGATGCTGAGGCATGGATCATTTCCTTGGAAAAATATTTCCATGTTCAAAATTTCTTTGGGAAATCTAAGGTAATGTGGGCTACTTTCTATTTGATAGGTGAAGATACCACTTGGTGGGAAAATGTAATGGCGGAAAAGAAAATTTAGCCAAGAGAGATATCATGGGAAGAATTCTTGTAGTTATTCCGTATGAGGTGGTTACCTCAGTTATTTTTTGATCAGAATGTGGAAGGGTTTCAGAATTTGATTCACAGAGTCCTAACGGTTACTCAATATCATGAGAGATTTTGTCATTTAGTGAAGTATTTTCCATAGTATCAACATGATGAACGATTTAGGACTCGCATGTTCATAATAGGGTTATGTTTGGAGGTGGGTTATGAATTTGAAATGAATGAGCCAGAAGCCATGAATTTTGCACTCAGAAAGGCTCTTAGACAGGAACAGAGGTTACAGAGTTTGTCCAAGGTGAACAGTAACCAGAAATGCAATACCAATAAGGGTTTAGAAAGGAAATACAAGGATAATAAACAACATAATGGTGGACGCCAACATATTTGGAACATGAAGGGAAAAGGACAAGGGAATTTAGGAAGGAATTCCTACCGAAACTCACAGAACCAAAATCTGAACAAGGGAAATAACAGGGATTGTAACAGGAATAGATAAAGGAGGGACAAACCAGAAGGAAAATAGGGAGCCCAAGATGGGTGTTTTGTCTGTGGAGGTGATCACTTTGCTTCTAGAATTCTACAGCGTTCAGATCATAAAGGCCTTCGGGACCAACATCATATTCACGCAGCTATTGATCACAGGGAGGCTAATTTTCAGGCTACCCCTATCCAAATGATTGGTAAGCTTTTTGGTCAGAATGTTTCAATTTTAATAGATACAGGAGCTACCAAATGCTTTGTTAATCCTAGAGTTGTATCTAGGCTTTTAATTAGAGCATGATTTATCGTTGAACCTTGGATTGTAGAATATGGCAATAGGGGAGAGCATCGGGTAGAGTAGTGTTTATCATGCAGTGAGTTGGAACTTCCTAGTTTTCTCATGCAAGTAAATATTTATATCCCCCCTTTAGGATCATATGATGTTATTGTTGACGTTTAGAATTACCACCTCAATTTAGGAATTGGGGATTTGATAGCACTCTATCCTAACAATGGAAACCTTCTCTAGTTGTGGGTGGACTATGATTAAGGAGTCTCTAAATTCTAGGCCGGTTCCTATTTGATATGGGATATTACCTCCTAATTGATAAATTAATGGGAAAAGGGAAGAAGGAAGCTTTCAAAAACAAAACTTGAAGTAAAACTAAGGTAATACACCAAAAATGGGTTCAAACTTTTCTTGGGAGATAAAACAATAATCCCTACTCATATATCAAAGGCTTGATGCTTAATATCTCTGCTCAACATATAGGCTAACAAATCTCACCACTAGGGTTGAACCACAAATAGCTTGACAAGTCAACAAACATACAGATTCCTTACAAGGCTTTGAATTGTTGATCACCTTGACGAGGAATGTGGATACACTCACTTCTCTTGGATATCAATTAAGTAAAAACCTTGCAAAGAAACATGAAGAGAGTATTTTGAAGCTCAAAAATATGTAAGAAAATGAATCATGTGCTTTATTTCTCCTCAAGATCTGACAAAGTGGTTACAAAAGGGTTTCCAAGGCATCAAGGAACAATGAATTCACTTTTAGCCCTCTCTCCAAAATATGCAACCCATAAACATGAAGTAAAAGGTCCACTATATAGCCCATATGACCCAATTTTGAAAATCATTTCCCTCCAAAAGTCCTCCAAAAATAGAAAATCATCAAACCTAAAGCTTAATAAGTGCCCTAAATCAAGCCCTGAGTCTAGCCCTAAACTTAGTGCAGAAAAGATAAATATTTTTACACATTCACCAAAATTATTACATAATGTATCAAATATGCAAACCCCTAAATTCTTAAACCCCAACACATAACCTGACACCATAGTATGGAAACCTAACTCCCAAGTCGACACCATGAACAAACCCTAACTCCCAAGCAACTCGACCATAGTCTAGCTAAGTTAATATAACTTTAGCTCCATGCTTGACTCCAGGTCATACTTGATATGATCGCACTGACTAAAAAGATGGACTGTTGTCTTCGTGGAACAAAAGTATTGTCGTGGCACTATTTTGGGGAATGTTGAGGTGGTGTGAACTGACAATGCATTAACTCCATTTGGCAGTGGATTCGAAAACTAGGTAAAACACATTGCATAGTGTTTATTCATCTCATTATACTTTAGGTTTTTCTCTATGGTGTCTCCATGCTTGGTTGAATCTGCAACTTTGGAAGCCAGAATCTATGGTGTTGTATCTGCATCTTGACTATGTGAAGAAGTTTGGGCTTCTCGGGCTCTGTGGGAAATCGTGAGTTTGAGCTCTATTTTCCATAACATATGACACCTTCTGTGGATTTTCTTTGTGAAGATGGTGGTACTTGGGAGTTTGTTTGCTCAAACTTGAGCTCTGTAAATATTGAGTTGTCTCTAGTGGCTTTTATTGTATAGAAACCCATGAAAAGTAGCCTGAATGGTTTGGGCTCTTGAGGTTTTAATGCCATGACATATGGTGCTGGATGTATGCTTTGACTTTGGGCTTAGAGCTGGTAGGTTTTGAATCAAACATCGTAATCTTGGACTAAGTCTAAGCTGTGGTTGAAAGATGTGGAGTTACCCATGAAACTCAGTCTCAAAACATGGCATATTTCAGCCACAACTTCAGACTCATCCCTAGCTTATGGTGAACTATGAATGAAGATTTTAGTGGCTGTGGCTTTCTCTGCTAGAACATATAGAGCTTGAGTTCCATTTCCTCTGTTGGCTTCTACCCACGATCCTTGGAATCTCTTCTGCATTCCAAACTTGGCCTTCTTTGTCATTTCTCCTCCAGATAAGTCATTCTCATATCCTCTCCAACTTCTACATGAAATAAATGCATTCTGTTGTAACAAGTTGTAATCTTTTGCACATTTTTAAAGAACTTGAGTTCTTGCAACTTTAGTTTTTGGGCTCTTAAAGAGACTTTCATCTTTCAGCAACAAACGAGGGTTTTCTCTGTTTACTTCTTGTGTCGACTCCACCATTGTAGCATGAACTCTTACTTTTCTTTGAGCTTTGATTGAGCTTCTTTGTCTGTTGTCATTTTCTTCATTACTACTCACTATTTTTTTTTTTTAAATAGCAATAAAATTGGAATACCCACATGGCTATTAAGGTAAATCTAGAAGTTAACTCGAACATGTGCAAGATTTTCAGTGTTTTCTAGGGCTTCCTCCATGGCTATCTTTTTTCACATCTTTTGAACTCTACTTAATGTTTTCAAACACGACAATACTATCATGAACACAAAACATGTCTCTCTATGTCAAGGCTGAATTTTATCTTTATTCTCTAAGAAACACATAAAGTTTTCTTTTTCTTTTCCAGCATGTTTATAATGTTACGAAAACAACATCCTGTACTGGTAAAACCATGAGCATCTTAAATCAAAATATGAAAATATGACATGTTTAAACACTCCAAAAGTGTGATCCCTCTTAGTGTGAAAACACATTGTTATTTAATGGCATACAAGATACCACCCATGGGGTTTGAGCATAGGCTCATGACTCCCATGGGAAATACTTATAACAAGAACCTTATTGAACATGTATATCCCACAAGCATGACTGCATTCTTTGTATGCATGATGAACATTACATTCCAATATAGCAGAATGAGATGTATCTTACTGAATTCTTCTACATACAATCATCACTTGAAACTTGCATTAAGGGTGTGTATATTGTACTCTCTTGAAGTCATGAATTACCATAGCATCATTTGAGATGTTTAGTTGATGAATACACCCTATTTTGCTTACTCATAATGTAGTTGTTTCCAATGAAGGCTCACTCCATGAAAGCACATGAACATACTTTTATTGCAATTCTTGCTCACTGTTCTTTTATTTGTAGCCCACATGCAATTTGTCAATTATGTTCTATATCCCCATTTTTTCCAAATCCTATTATTTTGTAGGTATAGACAGTAACACTTCATATATGAAAGTAATGCAATAGGGTTGATCACTACGCATCATTTTCAAATATATATATTTTTTAAACGAGTTCAATTCATATGCCTTTTCTTCACTTGCATACTTACTATAACAACATTACTCTTATTTTTTCTTGCATGATGACAGTGAACAAATTCTCTTCTATTTCTATATATTTCTTAAAAACCCTTCATTGCTCATGTGTCTCCTGCAGCATTATTGACTCTTTTATGCATCTGCATCTTCTCCTCTGCATTTCTCTTGTGATTTGTACTTTAGTTACTTGTTCATCTATTGCACACATATCACCAATCAATCTGTTAGGTTAGCAAACAAAATGAACCAATTAATGTTTTTGGGTGAGTGTTATCTGAGATAGCACTCATTTATGAATATTAGTTGATTTGTTTGTGTTTGTTAAACTAACATGTTGACCTAATACTGAAAAATCTCTCTCAAATAGAATTAATAAGTCCCTTCTATTTAGATATCTCATTTCATAGCACAACATACATCAGAATGATTATTAATAGTAAAAGGCTTCATGTTTAGAGCAAGTCCCTTTAATACTATCTTTCACTTAGTGTGGATGCACATTTCCTTGTTACATTGAATTTGTCAGATTGATATGAAGCATTAGAAGAATTGATTGTATATTGTTTGTGTTTCATGCATTGTTTAGATCCAGCTAGATCTAACACCATTTTCTCTCTCATGATGCAGGTAAAATCCTAAAGACTTGATGAAGATGAAGACCCAGACTTGGAGACCTAGGATCTGACAGACAACCAGCTAATAACCAACACACAAAAAGGCAATGCATGGGACCCTTAATCCATAATTCTATCATGCTTTCTATTTCTGTAAATGTACTCTTGTGATTGATATGAAATGAAAAGACAATTATATATTACATTCAGTTTGAATGCACAATGTAATTGATCAGTAGAAAATTTGAAATTCTGAAATGTTATCAATACTTAGAGTACAATAATAATATTTGACAATGAATGCAATGATAAAATATGAATCAACAATACCTGAAAGATGATGTTAATTGGACCCCTAAAAATGCAAATTTTTCCTACTTGTGTTTGTTCTTGTGTATGATGTTATTTTGGGTAATAATTTTGGCGACTTTTGTTGGATGTCTGCCTGCTAGACATGACCTATAGACCTTATCCTTGGGCGACAGGGTTAGAAAACCAAAAACCATGAATACAACCATTATTGAAATGAAAATTCAACTAATCTAGACTCATGCAACATAGAAACCTAGTGCCTGGACATCACTTATTGGAAATGAAACCTAGAGTAAACCTAACCCTCAAAGAAAAGCTTGAGGTGTATTCCATTAACTATAATCTGCAAAAATTCTCCATCAGTTGTGGACAACTAATAAGCATTACTCTCTTTGCAATATGTAATAACAAATGGGCCTGACAAAAAATTATTGAATTTATCATATTGGCCTAGTCTTCTCTTCAATACATCCCACTTGAGTACTAGATTACCTTCTTTGAAATCCCTAGATATAGCTCTCTTATCAAAAGACCTTTTAGTTTGTGCTTTCTTTAATTCCATAGTTTCCAATGCCTTCTTCCTTTCTTCTTGCAGTAATTTAGCATATCTCAGCTTAAGAGGATCTTCCCCTTCAAACAACAACATTTGATCAGCAAGCTGTAAAGATGGAAATCATGTAGAAATTGGTAATCTAACCTCTTTACCATAAACTAGTACATAAGGTGAATTCCCAATAACCTATTTAGGTGTTATTCTATCCATCCATAAGGGTGCCTTCAACTTAGAGTGTCAATCCCTCTTATTTCCTTGCAGAGTCTTTTTAGTGATCCTAATCTAGTTTTTATTGGTAGACTATGCAAGACCATTACCCTAAGGATAATAATTAGAAGAAATATTTAAATAAATGTCATTTTTAACAGCCCTCTCTGTTATAGCTGATCCAACAAAAGCCAAAGAATTATCTGACACTATTGACTAAGGAACCCAAAACCTTGTTACAATATCATCATAGAATTTCAACATAGCAGATCCAATAGATTACTTCAGTGCAATGGCTTCAGTCCATCTGGTAAAATAGTATGTGACAGTCAACATCAACTTATGACCTGCACTAGAATTAGGATTTATTGGACCTATAAATTTCACACCCCATTTATTAAATGGTTGATCCATAATGGTTGGCTTTAAGAGTAATGCGGCCAACCTCTGTTTTCCTACAAACATAGCACACTTTTGGCATTTTCTTTCCCACAAATGAGCATCTTTTAATAAATCTGGCCAATAATAGCCAGCTCTTAGAATTTTCCAGGCTTTATTTTTAGGGCTAAAATGCCCTCCATAAGATCCATCATGGAATTTAGATAAAATCTTGTTTTGATCAACATAATCTATGCATTTGAGAAGCATACCAGAAACATATTTCCTATAAAGAGTGTTATCAATTACAACATAAGGAATAGATTGTAACATGAAGTATCTTCTTTTGGCTTTATCAATATTTATTGAACATTTACTAGTTTAAAGAAATATGGTCATGTCTAATAACTAGGATGTTGAATCATTGATTAGTATAGAGTTACCTTGGGGCAAGGCAACCTCTTTAGTGGTTTTGAATTTTTCTTCTCCTTCTACCATCTGAGCACATAAAACCTTTGCCTTGAACCAACTTGGTCACATGGATTTGCACATCGTACTCTATAACTCTTGTTATCCATCCTGCCCTCTTTTCATTGACATCTTTCTTCATTAATAACTCTTTAATGCTAGGGTGTGCAACCATTAGATGTATTCTATTCCTATCAACCAAATGCTTAAAATTTTTTAAGGCTTTAATAGTATCTAGTACATTTTTCTCTATAAAGCTGTATCTTTTCTCATAATCATCCATACTTTTGCTAAAAAATGCAACTGGCTGCTCTTGTTCATCCTTATTCTTTTGCACCAACATTTTTGAAACACTGTCAATGCCACCCTAAGTATATAAAATAAAACCCTTAGAGAAATCAAGATTAGTTAAAGTAGGGGTTGAAGACAAAGCCTACTTGATTTGTTCAAAACTCCTCTTCCCCTCAGCAGTCCATCTTAAAGGTACATCTTTTTTCAACATGGCAGTCAAAGGTTTCAACAAATTAGAAATATTAGGAATAAAGCGTCCAACAAAATTTATCCTTCTAATAAAACTCTGCAATGCTTTCTTATGGTTTGGCAATGATAATTCCAGAATTGCATAAATCCTCTCAGGATCAATAGTTATACCTTCTTTAGACACTTGATATCCTAAAAGCTTACCTTCATGTACTGCCAAAATAGACTTTTTGGGGTTAAGAGAGATTCCAAAATCTCCGTATCTTTGTAACACTTGTCTCAGATGATCTATGTGCTGGTTTGTAACCTTGCTGTAAATTGTGACATCATCTAGGTAGACCAGAACAAATTTATACATAAAATTCTTGAAATCCATGTCGATTGCTTTCTAGAATGTAGCTCCTCCATTTGACAATCCAAATGGCATTCTCATATAAGCCATTGTACCCCATTTGGTGGTGAAAGTAGTTTTAAACTGATCTTAATCTCTTACTAATATCTGGTTATAGCCAGAATAACCATCAAGAAGGGAGAATCTCTCAGAACCAGAGACATATTGAAGGATCTTTTCTATAGAAGGAAGAGGGTACTTATCTTTTAGAGATGCCCTATTAAGGTCTCTAAAGTCTACACAAAGTCTTATCTCTCCATTCTTTTTCCTCATAGGAAATATAATACCACCATTCAAAAGTTTATTTAGTTCTTTCAACATTAAAGGCTCTAACTTGGGGTTAATAGGCCTTTGCCTCTGTCTGATTGGCTTAGCATTTGGCTCTAGTTCTATGGTATGCTGGGTTAATTGAGGATCAAATCCTTTCAAGTCAGCATAATCCCATGCAAACACATCATTATATTCTCTAAACAAATCAATAATCAATTCTTCTTCTTCAGGAGAATTAATGTCACCAACATTCAAATACTTGTCTCTGAATATCTCCACTTCTTCATAGTGATTTTCCTTAATCATCAAGTTGTTTTATTCTTTTGAAACTGATCATCTGAGTTGAAATCTGACTCTAGGCTGACCAATCCCTTTGGAAGCTTTTTAGTCTTTAGCTACATGATTTGATTTTCCATTTTATGGCTGAGTTTGTCATTTTTAGAAGCTCAGAAGTCCTCTGTTTCAGTCATAAAACCTAAAATATGTTCATCAGTGTTAAACACCTACCAATTGATATCATTATCTGTGATAGAAGGCCTCACAACAATTTTGACATGTGACTGATCTGAGATCTATCCTTTATTTTCAGTAATTGAAACATGCGCACCAATACCAACCAACCTATTAGCATGCATATTTTTCTTTCTAGGAATAGAAATGAGGTTAAATGCATCAAAATTATCCAAAATATTAGAAACTCTGGATTTATATACCTTTAAAAGATCATTTTTACTAGCATTGATACCTCTCACCTATTTTACTATCAACTCAGTGTCCCCAAACACCCTCAAGCATTTGATCCTTCTTTTTATTTCCCACTCTAAACCTTGAATAAGACTTTCATATTCAGCTATATTGTTAGAGCATGGAAAAGATAACTTATATGGAACATAAAATTTATCCCCATGAGGTGAAAGTAACATAACCCCTACACCAACACCATCTTTATTCTTAGATCCATCAAAGTATAAGTCCCATAGCTAGCTAGATAATTTAGATTCAGAACATTGATCTTTAATCAGATTAGGAAAAATTGCATCATATAATTACCAGATCCAGTATCAAACACATCATCATATTGATCATTTATAGTTTCCCATTCCTCCAGAACAATGTTAGGATACTCTTTTATTTGTGTGTTATAAGCTAAACTATCATTGATCTCCTCTAGATCCATGATCACACAACTTGCATTAATGGGGATAGGATTATAAGGCTCTATGTGATCTTTGGCCCATAACTCTAGTTTTATGGTTACCTTAGTACCATATCTGGTTCTGAAATATAAGTGGGACCAATCATATGAGAAATATCCATCTATTTTGGTTGTGAAGTCCCTTGACAAACATAGGCAAAAATAGGGTGGCAAATCTATGACAAAAATAGATTGAGAAATTGCAAAATTTGGACATGAGTGTAAGGTCAAGCTTGAATTTTTAACAACCCCTAAGGTCTTGACTGAAGCACCATCAAGTTGGACCACTCCTTTCTCAAGAGCTTCATACTTTAAATCTAACAAATCAGCTATCTTCTTTGGCATGACAGTACTTGTTGTACCACTGTCTACCATACAATTATGCACTAATTTTTTCCAATGATCAAAGAAACATAAAAAGGAGGAGGCTTACTATTTGCAGTTTTCTTACCTTCCTTTTCTACTATCTTTTGCACATTTTCTGGCTTCTTATCAACTATCACTATTGATTGCTTCAAATTTGCATTCCTTTTATTCACTTGTGGTGCTAGTGGCTACACTTTAGCCAGCTTCTTTTCCTCTTCAAATATTTCTTTGTTAACTTTAGAAGTCTTTGAGTTAACCATAACCACTCTAGGAGGGTGTTGAATAGATTTTTATGAACTTGTTTTCCCTTTAGGCATCTCTTCCTTCAATAATTTAGCTTGTCCTAGAATGGCTAATTAATCCCACATAGAAATAGAAACATTCATCTTCTTCATGTTATCAACAATATTATAGGGAACAAGAAATTGTACCTTCTAAGGTGAGTTACCAATGGTCTGGTATGCATGCCTCTGATGGTGTGGTTCTTTGCTGGCAAGAGTAGAGGACCCCTTTAGAATAGAAATAGGAAGAATTAGTGGTGATTGAGTTGTGGAAGCAATCCTAGCAGATGACTACTCTGATTCTAGAGCTCTCTTCTTAGATCTTGTGTTTGCTGATACAGGTGAATCATCACTTACTCCATAAAACTCTTCCTCTTGCCAATTTAGAAATGCAGTGTCCAGAGTAGTCAGATTAGAGTGTTGTTGAGTCTCATCAGTGGATGCAGTGGGTTGTGAATCAATCACACTATGAACCATTAGGGCTTGATTAAGAAGCCCATTATTGCACTTAGACTGATTGTGGGGTTCATTACAAGGATAGAACCATTCATAATTAGTAGCAATTATTTTGGTTAGGAACAATATCCCTAATAGTATTAAGAGGTACAGGATTATAAGGTCTATAAGGCCTTTGGTTCCAATTTTGCCTATTTGCATTGCTATTTCCTTGGTATTGCTTCACCTTGGTAAATGGGTTGATTAGGCTGCTGGGATGAATAAATGGAAAACTAGTTTTGAGTATGGGCTATTGGATTACCTTGATTTTGATGTCTTTTAAGGTTAACCAACTCATTTCCCAAGGTTTGTAATAAACTCTCAATCTTTTGCTGGCTATCTTTTATGCTTTGCAACTCATTAGAAGGGACAATAGGCATTATCTCTTCACTTTTGTAAGATGGCAATGGAGCCAAAGGTGGAGAAATCAAGGGAATATTGGATTGGATATTAGGAAAGAAAGGCATTGATGGCCTATGAGCTATCTTCCCTGCCTGAATGAGGCTATCCTCTACCCTAATTACAATGTCAAAGGATTGAGGCAAAGAATTCCCCCCATGGATGGAATCATTACTGAAATATCACTATTCAATCTTTTAAGAAAGTTCAAAAATTCATATTCAACAGAGGGTCTTACCGTGGTAGGAATCATATTCCAAGTCTTCTAAAATCTGAGATTGAAATCACATATCTATTCTTGTGGATCCCTTTTAATAGTAGTTAGTTGTTCCACCAAAGAAAGATTATCAGATTTATCTTAAAAAAGTTTAGACAATCCCTCACCTAGTGCATCCCATGTAGCAATGGATCCAACTCGGAGAGTTCAGAACCATTCCAATTATTTTCCCTTCAATGATGCAGCTAGTAGCTTCAAATCTACATCCTCCTCTGTGATGTGATGGAGGTTGCAAAGAGAAGCAATATCATAGATGTGCTCAATGGCTATTTTTTGTCCTTCTCCCATGAAAGATGGTAGTCCTTTCAATGCTGCTAATGGTATGTTGTTGTGATTTTCAATCCTCAAAGGACTACCTTGATCAAATGGCACAAAAGGCAGGCTCCTAGCCATCCTTGGTGGTGCTGCAACAAAATTTGTAGCTACTGGTGGTTCTTCTTCTGATGGTTGTTCAAGAACAACTTGAAATTGAAGTGCTGGAGGAATTTATTAAGATTCTTGATTTGAATCTGGCAAGTCAGTGTAGTAAGTGGGAGGAGCTGAAATTTTCTCAAATCTTCTTTTCCTTGGTCTTCCTGGCTTCCTACACCTTGCTAAAGGATGGAAGGAGAGCTCTTTTGGACCTCTAGGCTCTCTCTATAAATTTCTTCCTCTCCTAGTATGTGATAACTACAAATATTCAAACTCCTTTCCAGTCCTTGTTTGGATTCTATTCATGTATCACAAGGAGTCCCACCAGGCATGCCAAAAACGATTGAGGTTTAGAATTACCACCCCAATTCAGGCATTGGGGATTTGACAATACTCTATCCTAACAGTAGAAACCTTCTCTAGTTGTGGGTGTACTATGATTAAGAAGGAGTCTCTAGATTCTAGGCCCGTTCTTATTTGATATGGGATATCACCTCCTGATTGATAACTTAATGGGAAAAGGGAAGAAGGAAGCTTATGAAAACAAAATTGGAAGTAAAAGTGGGGTGATACACCAAAAATGGGTTCAAAATTTGCTTGGGAGATAAAACAATAATCCCTACTCATATATCAAAGGCTTGATACTTAACCTCTCTGCTCAACATATAGGCTAACAAATCTCACCACTAGGGTTGAACCACAAATAGCTTGACCAGTCAGCAAACATACAGATTCCTTACAAGGCTTTGAATTGTTGATCACCTTGAGGAAGAATATGGATACACTCACTTCGCTTGGCTATCAATTAAGTAAAACACTTGCAAAGAAAGATGAAAACATGATTTTGAAGCTCAAAAATATGTAAGGCAATGAATCATGTGCCTTATTTCTCCTCAAAATCTGACAAAATGGTTACAAAAGGGTTTCCAAGGCATCAAGGAACAATGAATTCACTTTTATCCCTCTCTCCAAAACATGCAACCCCTAAACATGAAGTAAATGGTCCACTATATAGCCCATATGGCCCAACTTTGAAAATCATTTCCCTCCAAAAATAGCAAATCGTCAAACCTAAAGCTTAATAAGTGCCCTAAATCAAGCCCTAAGCCTAGCCCTAAAGTTGGTGCATAAAATATAAGTCTGTTTACACATTCACCAACCTTATTACATGATGTATCAAATATGCAAACCCCTAAATGCATAAACCCCAACACATAACTGGACACCATAGTATGGAAACCTAACTCCCAACTTGACACCATGAACAAACCCTAACTTTCAAGCAACTCGACCATAGTCTAGCTAAGTTAATATAACTTCAAATCCATGCTTGACTCCAGATCCTAGCTGATATGATCGCACCCACTGAAAAGATGGACTGTTGTCTTCATGGCACAAAAGTACTATCATGGCACTATTTTTGGGAATGTCAAGGCAGTGTGAACTGACAATGTATTAACTCCATTTGGCAGTGGATTTGAAAACTAGGTAAAACACATTGCATAGTGTTTATTCATATCAATATACTTTAGGGCTATCTCTATGGTGCCACCATGCTTGGTTGAATTTGCAACTTTGGAAGCCATGATCTATGGCGATGTATCTGCATCTTGACTATGTGAAGAAGTTCTGGCTTCTCAAGATTTGTGGGAAATTGTGAGTTTGAGCTATGTTTTCCATAACATATGGCGCCTTCTATGGATTTTCTTTATGAAGATGGTGGTGCTTGGGAGTTTTTTTTCTCAAAATCAAGCTATGTAAATAGTGAGTTTTCACTAGTGGCTTTTATTGCATAGCAACCCTTGAAAAAGAGCCTGAATGGCTCAGGCTCTTGAGGTTTTAATGCCATAACATACGGCGCTGGATGTATGCTTTGACTTCAGGCTTAGAGTTGGTAGGTTTTGAATCAACCACCATAAGCTGGACTAAGTCTAAGGTGTGGTTGAAAGATGTGGTGTTACCCATGATACTCGATCTCAAAACTTGGCATATTTTAGCCACAGCTTCAGACTCATCCCCAGGTTATGGTGAACTATCAATGAAGCTTTTAGTGGCCACAGATTTCTCTGCTGGAACATACAGAGATCGAGTTCCATTTCCTTTGCTGGCTTCTACCCGCGACCCTTGGCATCTCTTCTACACTCCAAAATTGGCCTTCTTTGTCATTTATCCTCCAAATAAGTCATTCTCATATCCTCTGCAACTTCTACATGAAATATATGCATTTTGTTGTAATGAGTTGTAATCTTTTGCACATTTTTAAAGAACTCGGGTTCTTGCAACTTTATTTTTTAAGGCTCTTAAAGATACTTGCATATTTTAGCAACAAACTAGGGTTTTCTCTATTTACTTCCTGTCTCAACTCCACCATTGTAGCATGAACTCTTACTTTTCTTTGAGCTTTGATTGAGATACTTTGTTTTCTATCATTTTCTTCATTACTGCTCACTATTTTTTTTAAAAAATAGCAATAAAATAGGAATACCCACATGGCTATTATGGTAAATCTAGAAGTGAACTCGAACATGTGCAATCTTGTCAATGTTTTCTCAGGCTTCCTCCATTGCTATCTTTTTGCACATTTGCTGAACTCTACTTAATGTTTTCAAACACGACAATACTGTCATGAACACAAAACATGTCTATCTATGTCAAGGCTGAATTCTTTTTTATTGTCTAAGAAACACATTAAGTTTTATTTTTCTTTTCCAGCATGTTTATAATGTTACAAAAACAACATCCTATACTCATAAAATGGTGAGCATATTTAATAAAAATATGAAAATATGACATGTTTAAACACATTGTTATTTAATGGCATACAAGATACCACCCATGGGGTTCGAGCATGGGCTCGTGACTCCCATGGGAAATACTTATAACAGGAAGCTTATTAAACATGTATGTCCCACAAGCATGATTGTATCCTTTGTATGCATGATGAACATTACATTCCAATATACTAGAATAAGATGTATCTTGCTGAATTCTTCTGCATACAATCATCACTTGAAACTTGCATTAAGGGCATGTATATTGTACTATCTTGAAGTCATGAATTACCATAGCATCATTTGAGTTGTTTAGCTGATGAATACACCATGTTTTGCTTGCTCATAATGTAGTTGTTTTCTGTGATGTCTCACTCCATGAAAGCACATGAACATACTGTTATTGCAATTCTTTCTCACTGTTCTTTTATTTGCAGCCCACATGCAATTTGTCAATTCTATTATATATCCCCATTATTTACAAATCCTAAATTGTTTTGTAGGCATAGACAGTAACACTTCATATATGTAAGTAATGGAAAATGGTTGATCACTAGGCATCATTTTCCAATATATATTTTTTTAAACGAGTTCAATTCATATGCCTTTTCTTGACTTGCATACTTATTGTAACAACATTACTCTTATTTTTCCTTGCATGATGACAGTGAACACCTTCTCTTCTATTTCTGTATATTCCTTAAAAACCCTTCATTGCTCATGTGTCTCCTTCAGCATTATTGACACTTTTATGCATCTATATCTTATCCTCTACATTTATCTTGTGTTCTGTACTTTAGTTACTTGTTCATCTATTGCACACATATCACCAATCAATCTATTAGGTTAGCAAACAAAATGACCCAATTACTGTTTGTGGCTGAGTGTTATCTGAGATAGCACCCATTTATGAATATTGGTTGATTTGTTTGTGTTTGTTAAAATACCATGTTGACCTAATACTAAAAAAGGTTTCTCAGATAGAATTACTAAGTCCCTTCTATTCAGATATCTGGTTTCATAAAACAACATACATCTGAATGATTATTAATAGTAAAAGGTTTCATGTTTAGAACAAGTCCCTTTAATACTATCTTTCACTTAGTGTGGATGCACATTTCATTGTTACATTGAATTTGTCAGATTGATATGAAGCATTAGAAGAATTGATTATATATTATTTTTGTTTAATGCATTTCTTAGATCTAGTTGGATCTAACACCTTTTTCTCTCTCATGCTGGAGGTAAAATCCTAAAGACTTTATGAAGATAAAGACCTAGACTTTGAGACCTAGGATCTGACAGACAACCAGCTAATAACCAACACACAACAAGCCAATGCATGTGACCCCTACTCCATACTTCTATCATGATTTCTATTTCTACATATGTACTCTTGTGATTGACATAAAATGAAAAGACACTTATATATTACATTCAGTTTGAATGCACAATGTAATT
Organism: Thuja plicata; assembly: GCA_018584345.1. Lineage (NCBI taxonomy): Eukaryota > Viridiplantae > Streptophyta > Pinopsida > Cupressales > Cupressaceae > Thuja > Thuja plicata. Next base: position 240,806 of record MU227024.1, read on the forward strand.
GATTAGTAAAAAATTTGAAATTGTGAAATGTGATCAATACTTAGAGTACAATGATAATATTTGACAATGAATGCAATGATGAAATGTTAATCAACAGTACCTAAAGGATGATGTTAATTGGACCTCTAAAAATGAATTTTTTTCCTATTTGTGTTTGTTCTTGTGTATGTTGTTATTTTGGGTAACAGTTATATTTGGCATCAACTAGATAAATGAGCATAAGGTAATTGTAGATTGTAGAGATAAGTTTTTTGTATGCTTTGATGATGCAGGAAAATCTGTAGTAATAAGAGGTGTGGACTGACCTATGGAATTGAGGCACATTTCTGCTACGTAGTTAAAAATGGAAAAGAGGAAGGGGTGTATGTTATATGTAGCACATGTCAAGGATATTGACACAACTCCTAGTATGGATGATTCTCCCTTCTTCCAGGAATTCTAGGATGTATTTCAAGAAGAATGGCCTAAACTTCCTCCGAAGGGAGAATTTGATTTCTCCATTGAATTGATTCCTTGAACTAAGCCACAATCCAAGGCTCCTTACAGAATGGCTACTACTGAGATTTATGAACTAAAGGTTCAGCTCGAGGAACTTTTTGACAAAGGGTTCTTATGCCCTAGTGTATCACCATGGGGAGCCCCAGTGATCTTTGTTAAGAAGAAGGATGGTAATTTATGACTATGTATTGATTATAGAATGCTCAACAAAGTGACCATCAAAAATAGGTATCCCCTTTAATGAATAGATGAACTATTCGATCAAATGAAAGGTGCAACTATGTTTTCTAAGATTAATTTGAGATCTGGATATCATCAGATCTAGATTAAGGATGATGACATCTCTATAAATACTTTTAGGAAATGGTATGGACATTACGAGTTTATTGTCCGGCCTTTTTAGCTTAATGAATGCTCCTACTACTTTCATGAACCTTATGAACAGTGTTTTCATAGACTGTTTGGATATGTTTGTGGAGATCTTTATTGATGACATCCTGATTTACTCTAAGAACATTGAGGAGCATGAAGAACACTTGCGCATAGTCTTACAATGGACCTAAGAGACAGGAAATTTTATGGTAAGCTATCAAAGTGTTCATTTTATCAGAAAGAGATTCACTATTTATGGCATATCATATCTGTAGATGGAATTGCAACAAATCCTACCAAGGTTAAGGCTATTCTTGAATGGTCTTCTCCTAGAAATGTGAGTGAGGTTTTAAGTTTCATGGGGTATGCTAGTTATTACAAGAAATTTGTGGAGGGATTTTCCATGATTGTTGCTCAGGTATTACATCCATTCAAAGGAAATGGAAAATGTATGAGTGGACCGAGGTATGTGAGAAATATTTTCAACTATTGAAACTAAAGCTCACATCCACTCCCATTTTGGTTGTACCTGACCCCAATGATCCATTCACTATAATTATAGATGCTTTAGGTGAGGGTTTGGGTGGTGTATTGATGCAAGATGAAAGAGTAATTGCTTATGAGTTATGAAAGCTGAAATATAAAGAGGTTAATTATGCTTCGTATGATTTAGAATTGGCTTCTATTGTTCATTCTTTACAGATGTGGAAGGATTATTTGTTGGGTAAGCCTTTTGAGTTGAAGACATACCATATGGGACTTAGATATGTTTTCACACAGCGCAATCTCAATGCTAGGGAGAGACTTTTGTTAGAGTTTCTAAGCGTGTATGATTTTTCCATTGAATACATTAAAGGGAAAGAGAAGATAGTGGCAGATGCTCTTAGATGGAGAAGGCACATTTCTTCTATCTCTACCTCTACGACCTGCCTGAGAGAGAAGGTGTTGCTTAATCTTCCAAGAGATGACCATTATGAGTTGTTCAAATCAGCTTTGCAGAATATTCCATCTGACTACCATTTTGATGGATATAATTTTGAGGATGATGGTATTTTGAGATACCAGAACAGGATGTATATTCTTGATTGAGTATAGTTGAGGAAAGTGGTACTTACGAAGATGCATTGCACTCCATTTTCAGGTCATCTAGGGGTAAATAATATGATTCCTGATTTGAGACCATTGTATTTTGGTCCATGGCTTAAGCATGATGTGACAACTTACATAGCCCAGTGTTTGAAATGGCAGCGAGTCAAGGCTTAGCATGTCCATCCATCAGGATTATTGTATCCACATGATATTCAAGAATATAAATGGAAAGTCATTAGTATGGATTTCATATAGGGATTACCCATGACCAGGCAGAGGAATGATGTCATTTTGGTTGTAGTTGAAAAACTAACCGAAGTGTCCTATTTTATTCCAGGGAGTTTGAAAGATGGATGCTTGGCATTGGCCAAGAAGTTTGTGCAAGAGATCCTCATACTGCATGGTGTGCCAGAGACTATTATATCTGATAGAGACACTCAAATTACATCAAGGTTCTGGACAACCTTGAATGCCTCCTTGGGTACACATCTCAACTTTAGCATAGCCTACCACCTCAGACAGATGGGCAAACAGAAAGATTTAATAAGTGGTAGAGGATTTACTCCGAATGTACTGCATGGATCAGTAGTACAAGTGGGAAGAGTATCTTCCCTTAGTAGAGTTTGCATACAATAACTCTTAGCGTGCTTCTCTAGGTATGACACCAATTGAGGTGCTTTATGGGCGTAAGTGTCACGTTCCTATCAGTTAGGACAGGGTTGAGGAAAAAATTATGATTGGTCCTGATATGTTGCGAGAGATGGAAGAATAGATGACATTGATTCGAGATAGGCTGAAACAAGCAGGGGATCAATAGAAGAGCTATGTGGACATGAACCACACTTTTAGATAGTTCCAAGTAGGGGACAAGGTGTTCTTGCATGTTCGGCCCCATAAGAGCTCCATATCCTTCGGCGGGGCTTCGAAACTTGTGCCGCAATATGTATGGCCCTTTGATGTTTTGGACGTCATCAACCTAGTTGCATACTGACTTTCTCTACCACCCGCTGTGGCCCAAATTCATAATGTATTTCATGTTTCATTTTTGAAACCTTATCATCTAGATGCTTCACATATTTTGGATTGGCATGCTTTGCATGTTTAGGAACTAGGGGTAGTGTAGATGGAGCCTACCTGACTTGTTGATCAGTGTGCTATCTGAGTGCGCACAAAGATGTTTTGCAGTAAAAGGTTCAGTGGTACCAATTCTTTGTTGAGAGTGCCACTTGGGAGGATGCATAGGACATGCATCGATCATTTACTCATTTCTTTTCATATACTTCCTTTCTGATTCGCTATGATGCATATATTTATGTGTGGTGTGTTTCATTTTGGTATATTTTGATGTGACATCGGGTCGATGTCTTCTCCTAGTTGGGAGGGATGTCACGACTCGACCTTTGAGACTCCTTTATTTTAGGCTTATCTCACAACTCCTTGACTTTTGTTGATCTAGTCGCTATGATTCAACTATGTTGTTATTCATTGTTGTTATATTTTCTAGTTTAGACATGTTAGCCAATGTTGGAGAAATGGTAATTTCAACTTTTTAATGAATTAAGATGAAGAGTATTGTGATGATGCTTAAAAGATGATTAATTTTATTATTACATGCATATATATGGAATTATGATGTAATTTAAATTTAAAAATGTGTTGATTTTATGGAATATGGATTTCAAATACATTATGATAAATTTATTGATGTAATGTTTAATTGAATACTGATATGTTGTTTTTGGCTTTGAGTGTGTCAGAGTGGATGCATGGATGAAGGTGGGGGTGTGGTTGAGGTAGATGAGGATAGTCATCAGCACTGGTGGGTATAGATGATATGGTTCTACACACACCACTTAGAGATACACTACGTTCATGATCGATGCATATTATCATTTCTTTCTTAGCTTTAGGTGAATAATGAACATTTGAATGTAAAAAAATGTTTACCTCATGTGTGTGCTCTTGATTATATTCACTTGGGTTAATTGTGTTTTGGAAGATAGATATATTTATATTTATTAGAAAGTGGTGTTTGACATTTTATTTTATTTTTTTCTAGAATTATTAATAAAAGCGGTTAGAAAGGAATGAGGGGAGGGGGAGTTATTAAAAAAACAAAGATCCTGTAATTAGGGGTCTCACATGCTGGTAGAAATGAATTCTTTAATCCAGAAAGAAACAAACTTTTTAGTTGAGAAGGAAAGCGTACTGAAGGTAGTGGGGAAAGACCAAAGTGTTAGTGGGCATGGATGGTGGACAACATCAAACCAACTATTGACTATGAATTCTAGGTTCCTTCTATGTCGTAACATGAATCTTGATTGATTAACTTAGGATTTTTTGTACCATTGTTTAATCTTACAAGAAAATAGTGTATGTAATACTACGTAAATGGCAGATGGTATTTAGTGTAGTGCTATGTATATTCTTTGGTTGTTTTCTTTAGCTTCTCCTACTCCATACCTGTTATGTATGCACCTAAAGGAGATGGGTCCCCTTTACCTCATGTGGTGTTGTCCTTTACCTCATGTGGAATGTATGGTTAGCGTCTTTTCTTTGAATAGTTGGAGGCTGCCTTTTTGTTAAGACCATGATACGCTGCTCCGTAACACGCCACCCTTTTATACTAAGGTTGTAATTTTTATTACCGTTGGAGATGCCTCTTTCCATATTCTTCCCTCTAGTCGAGCCCATCTATGCTTGTCCACTTCTTATTGGCTGGGTAACTTGTTTTAATGTGGTGATCACAGTCATCCTTCCAAAGCTGATAACACATTGTTTTTAATGTTTTCTCCATGTGTGGTAATCCATTTCCTTAAAATGTGTGTGGCAATTCAACATTATTATTATCTTGGGTCTTTGTCGCGTAACTTGGATGGTGAAAAATGTTATTTACCTCTTCTGTATGAAACCTATTCTATTATGCCGAATTTATGACTGTTGTTACCTTGCTGAAACTGTAACAGTGTACGTGGGAGGAATACTATTAAATCATTAAATTTCTGTAAGATTTATTTTGTAGTGGAACTAATTATATTTAATTCTTAAAACTGAGATGTCTTGTGGAATCAAAATATAATATATATTAACATTTCTGCATTTTCCCTACTATAGCAGCTCAAGGATATTTCACTTTAAGGTTAGAACCTCTACCGTGTTTGATTGTGTTTTGGTGGTATGTTGGTTTAGCTTCCTGGGAACATTTTGATTGCATAGGCATTAGGCTATTTGAGTTGTAGGTGTCCTGCTTCTTAACATGTTGTTTTATAAATGCGCGATGATCACTTTGCAAGGTAGGCACTAGTGTTAAATTCTTTGCTTAAGCAATTGTATGGAAATTGAACTTGACTCGCTAGGTTAAAGGATGGAGTGTGAGGGAACGCACTGTGTCCATCACCTGGTGTAATTACATAGGATAAGCTAGTATCGACTCCATTTAAACCTTATTCAATTATTTAATCCTCTGAAAAACACTATGGTTTTTGAACTATTTTGTATAAAGTTACAATGTTGTATCATTAGTTTTTGATTTATTTGTGTAAGGTTTCAATACAACATGTTTAGTTGCTGATATGTTTGTATAACGTTACAAATCTGCATATTTAAGATAAAATATGGGTGTGCGTGGAGTTGTCTTCTGCGTGAAACCCTTGCATCTCTAAGACATTATGAGAATAGTAGAGTAAGACAAATTAAGAAATAATGTAGCAACAACACGTGTAATTGCATAGAGGAATCTTAATTTAAGGTTCATTTTCTTTCCATGTTATTTTTGTTTATTTTGTGCATTCTTATGGGAGGGTGTTGAATGTCGAGGATCAGGGGAGGCTAGAAATGTAATATTGCTATTATCTCTGCTAGTAGAAATCTGGAAATAAATACTTTGGCCAAAGCTTGTGCATATGTATTTTTGTAATATGCTGGTTATGATTCATTCATCTGCCACAACCGTGCTTGTACTACTATCTAGACATATGTGTGTTAGTAGTTATGTTCACGATTTCACTAGATCCATTTGAGTCCTTAGTGTTGGTTGCTAGGCTTCTCGGGCAAGGGCCGACGCGTTCTTTGTGTCAGGAAGAACCTTGGGGGAGCTAACCACTCCATGGTTGGGCGGTAAAAGCGCATGAGCCACACTCCCGTCTCGAGATAGCAGTTTGATACAGGTCAGATGACTTAGGAGACAGGGACATACAGATGGACAGCGGTCCAAGGTATATCTTGTTTTAGTATCATGTACTAATTTTCCATAATCTTATTATTTTTTGTTACATCCATGTACCAAGATATATTGATGTCTGGCATGCAGGTCGACATCCAAATAACATTGTGTATATCACTTATTGAAATGAATTATTTTTATGTATCTTGTCCTTGAACGAAGTTTCTACATGTAGGTCGACTTCCTTATTGTAATCAACATAACATTCTTATAATCATGTGATGATTTAGCTGTGCATCTGTTAAGATGACTGTATTTTATAAATTACATTTGTGGTAACTTGATTATTGTGATGTGTAGGTCAAAATCCTATATTAAGTTCTTTTCATTATGAATATGAAATGGTTGATTAGACTATGTGCACTTCGACCATGTATACTCTTTTCGACATTTCCATATTTTATGTTTTGTGTGTGACATGGCTTTTGTGGGAAAACATAGTCTTTACACTTTGAATATTGCATTTGATTTTATCCCTGTATAGAATTGATCTCATGTTGAGGTATAATTTAATCCGCCTATTTTTCTTCTCAAATTTCAGAGTTATAATCATATTATGTTTCAAACATGGTACATTTTGGTAAGCAACAAACACACAATCTCCATATAGAGATAATTCAATGCCCAAAAATGTTAAAAATGTTTGTCGTGTGCCAATGACTTTCACTACTGATGACATTCACGCGGTATACAAAATAATCGATAAAAAATAACCTAGAGAAGTAAAGGAGATATGGCATCAGTTCTCCCGTGGATGATGGCCTGAGCACAGGTGGATGTTACATGGAAAAAAACAAAATCAGAGAAGGTGAATTTCTAAATTAATGGGTCACAAAAGTGTTTGGTGCATTATATTGACTTTTATTAGGGATGACATCCATATGTAATATAACAAATAATTTAGAGGGAAAAGGAGACTTCTGGTGTAACATTTCTGGTGGAAGATGGTCTCAGTGTACATGGATATTAGATGGATAAAAAGTAATTAAAAATAGAAAAAAAATTGTACTATTTTTTAATTCAATTGTGGGTGTCTTTTTATCCTCAAAGTTTCAGATAATAGGCTTATCCTCCACATGATTGTACAGAGTTTGGGATTAGAAACATAATAAATTGTGATCTGAAACACTGATGCAAAAAAGACACTCACAATTGAATGTAGAAATGACACAAAGAATTATGATGGATTGTCGAAAACTGGCATTAAAAATTTGATATTACACAAAAAAATCATAATTTCAAATTTCAAAATAAGTACAAGTTCATTGTTCTAATTCTTTGTTAGATTTTATCCCACATTGTGTATCTGAGGTAGATAATATTATGCTTATGGCTACTTTTACATTGAATGAGCTTAAATAAAAAAAAAAATTCTATAGCCCCAGACAAGGCCCCAGGTCCCGATGGATTCACCATGCTTTTTTTCAAAAATGTTGGGATTTTATGGGAAATGATATTTTACTTGCATTAGAGGAAGATAGGGTTCACAAAACCATGTGGAAAGAGATTAATCATACTTTGATTTCTCTCATCCCAAAAAGAGACAATCGTAAATCATTTTCAAATTTTTGTCCTATCTCGATTTGTAATTCTCTATACAAAATTTTTACTAAAGTTATTTCTGTCACATTGGCCAAGGTCCTTCCTAAAATCATTTCTAAGGAGCAAGGGGGCTTTGTTCCTAGGAGATAAACTCCAAAGGGTTCTATTATGGCTCATGAAATTCTACACTCCATCTGATTACATAACCAATCATCGTTGGTTCTTAAGCTACATATGATGAAAGCGTATGATATTGTTTACTGGGACTTTCTTCTCATGGTCCTCACTAGGTTTGGTTTCAGAGAAATTGGGTAAAATAGATCCAAGCCTGCATATCTTCTCCCTCATTGTCTATTATTATTAATGGGTCCTCTAGAGGTTTTTTCTCATCTTCTTGAGGTATTTGGTACGGGTTCCCCTTTCCCCCTTCTGGTTCATCCTAATGGCTGAGGGGCTTAGTAGATCTGTACGTTATGCTAGACAGGTTGGGATTTGGAAAGGTGTCTCCTTTAATGATGTAAATGAATCCTATCCACACAATCTTTTTGCGTATGATACTCTTCTATTAGGAGAAGCCACCATCATGGAAGCATGAGTTATTAAACAAATAATCAATGATTATTCCATGGCATCTCAGCAATTAATTAATCTAGAAAAATCAATTTTGTTTCTTAAATATTACTCCTTTAGTTCAAAATAGTCTTTCTAAGTTATGGGGCTTCTCTTTGTGGGAGTTTCCTTGATGATATCCTGGAGTCCCCTTCTATTCTGGCTCAGAAAAGCATTATTTCTGGGATAAGATTATTTATGCAATTTCTCAATGGATTATGTGATGGAATCATAAATAGATGACCTTATCTGGAAAGTTACTGATAATTAAATATTTCGTAAAGGCCATCCAAATTTATCTTATGTCATTCCAAAGGATGTCAAAGCGTTCAATTGAAGAACTCCAGTCCATCTTAAGGGACTTTCTTTGGGTTGACAATGTAACTGAAAAGAAAAAGTTACCCCTTCTTTCTTGGAGTAAGGTCTCTACTCCTAAATCCATCTCGGGTGCTAGAGTTAGGGATCTACATTTGTAGAATAAAACATTGGGTGCTAAATTTCTCTAGAAACTATACCAAAACCCAAATTCTAAATGGGCTAGATTAATGAGATCGAAGTACCTTGAATCTGATGAAAGGGAATTAATCTTTACAACTTTAGTTTTACCTCAGGGGTCTGGCATGTGAAATTTCATGGTTTCATTTTGAGAGCTCATCCTACCCTCCCTCTCTTGGTTAATACATGATGGGTCAAAATCACAGTTTTGGGAGGACTCATGGAATGTGTACACGCCTTTATTTCAAATCCAGGAGTGTCACCCCTTAGATGTTCATCTTAAACAGATTTTTGGTGACAAGGTTGTTGGTAATGAGTTTAGTAACTGAGAGGGGAGGGGTGAATCAGTTACCACAAAAAGAAATCCTAGTCCCTTAGATGTGTAAAACAAATTTTTCATTGTTGCTCAGTTAACACAGATATTCTACTATCACTTAGTTAACATAGAAAATATTAAGATATTAACTGTGATTATACTTTAGTAATTAATTGTAGAACCATAAACCATAAAGAAAATGAAAAGTACAAAAATAACACCAAGATTTAACATGGAAACCCAATCTGGAAAAAACCACCAATTGCAGCTAGTCACTATTTTTCACTCTTCTGAAGTGAGCCCTGTTAGGAGCCAACCCTATTAAAGGTTACAATAACACACTGTTAGGTGTGACCCTATTAGAGGATTTAATCACCCTGCAAGGAGTGGCCTTGTTATAGGTCTTCAAACACTTCAATGCATAAATGTCACCTAGTGAGAGGATTTACAAAAGACTGTTAAGTCTACTCTGTTACAATATTTTGATCACTGCTACAATTGTTAGATAGTAACAATGGATTGACCTATTTTGATAAGCAATTGTCTTTGCTAATTCAGATCTCTATTCTAGATTTAATTACTTGATCCTCATTGATTATATATTATGTTGAAGCTCTGTGTGTTCTATCCTCAATCAGAATCCCATCTGATTTTGCCTTCACTCTTCATGTCATAAACACGTGTCTCTTCTTCTTACTAATCAAATATTCAATCAAAACTTGACCTTATATAAAAATGGTAAGCCTTATCAAGTCATCCTTAATATCCCTCCAAATAAATAATAAAACTCATGTATTTTGGCTACACATAACCAATTATCCATAAAATATAAACTATTGTTAGTTGGATGACACTAACTGTTTAACTGGGTTAACACTAAAATCTTTCAATGCCTGACCAATAATGTAATTCCTGAGTGAACTCAGTTAGAACTAAAAAATCACTTTGGTCTTCTTCAATGCCTGAGAGTGTTTGGCATGTACTAACTGCACTTGTATAGGATTAAACATTTATGTAAACATCACTATACTTGTGTATACATCAATGACCATACACAATTGAATGATTGTCATCAACAATCTCCCTTTTTGGCATTGATGGAAACACAACATGTCATAACACAAATAATTTATAGAGAAACATGCATAAGAATGAAATTTTATTAATGTCCTTAGCTTCACTCTGATTCTCATCAAGTTTTATTAAAGTCCTTAGCTTGATTCTGACTCTCATCCAAAAACTCCC
>MU227024.1:271418-321955 GCA_018584345.1 Thuja plicata
TTGTACACAAAAGTTCAGAAATTTTAAACATTGAAAATTGCACACATGTACATGTAAATTAACGTGCAGTAAATTAATATCTGAAAATTTATGTAACCTCTAGTATGTAAAACTTCTAGAGTTTTGAACTATGTGTACCTAATATTGAAAATTGAGTACGTAATGAAAATGTAGATATCTAATGATCAAGTTATGACAGATTTTTGACACGTTATCAAGTAATTAATATATATATCTTAAATTAATGCCCTACATAATCTCAAATGGTACATGTATAATTATGTTTTTAATTTATGTTATATGGTTAAATTATATGATTTTATCTGATTTAAAGTTTATACATATAAATTTGTTTCAGAATTTTGGATTTGGGTTTGCGTTTATGTTTCAGAATTTTGGATTTGGGTTTGCGTTTATGTTCCAGAATTTGAGTTTGCGTTTGCGTTTAAGTTTCGAATTGCATTTAAATGTTTTGAAATAATATCAATATATTATATTTTTAGTTTACGTTATGGTTAAATTATATGATTTTACCTGATTTAAAGTTTACAAGTATAAATGTTTCAGAATTTTAGATTTGGGTTTGCGTTTATGTTTCAGAATTTTGAGTTTGAGATTGCATTTAAATGTTTCAGAATTTGAGTTTGCGTTTGCGTTTATGTTTCAGAATTTGAGTTTGCGTTTGCGTTTATGTTTCAGAATTTGAGTTTATGATTGTGTTTATGTTTCAGAATTTGAGTTTGCGTTTGTGTTTATGTTTAGATTTATATTCAACCTAAAAAAATTCATTTCTAGAAAATGAAGAAAAAAACAATTATATTATAATGCTACATAAAAAAAATCTAAAAAAATTCATTTCTAGAAAATTAAAAAAAAACAATTATATTCTAATGCTACATTAACAAAATCATTTTACACATATGCATAAATAGAATAAAACATTTAAACAAACAAAAAAAAACAAAAAAAAAGGGGGGGCCTACCTAATACTCGGCCGAGTAGTTGCTTTCACCCCCACACGCTTGAATCTAGCCCCTCACAGTGCAAATGAGGGGCTAGCGGGCTATTTTTAGCCTTTTAAAATAGTGCAGCATACTTGGCCGAGTATAACTCGGCTGAGTACCTCTTGGCCGAGAGTCCACTGCCACACAGGTGCCACTCAGCGCTGCATGGCACCGCGTGGCAGCCACGATGACTCGGCTGAGAATGGCAAGAATCTGACCCCCGAAATGTCCCCTGGGGTGACAAATTATTGTGCATTTACCCCAATATATCATTCACAAATATTTTTGCTAATAGTATCTTATTTTGAGGTCCTTCTTTGATGTACAAGCTACTATTATCATTAGTTCTCTTAAAATCCAATGCTTATCAGGTAACCATGAAATCTTTCATACCTGTCTCTAGAAGCTTGTTTCATTCCATACAATGCTTTTTGTAGTTTGCAAACCATATTCCTTTTGCTAAGATCTACAAAACCTTCAGGTTTCTCAATATAACTTCTTCTTCAAGAATTCCATTCAGGAATGTTGATTTTACATCCATTTGATATACCTTGTATCCTTTGTGTGCAACATATGCCAGAAGATTTTTGGCTCCTTCAAGTCTTGCAACAGGAGAAAAAGTTTCTCCATAATCAATACCCTCTTCTTGAGCATATCCTTTACATACTAATCTTTCCTTGTTTGTGGAAACTTCTCCTTTTTAATTCATCTTGTTTTTGAAAATCCACTTAGTACCAATCACATTATTATCTTTTAGTCTAGGTAAAAGATTCCAAGTTTTGTTCTTTTCTATGTACTTAATTTCTTCATTCATGGCTTCTATCCAGTTTTCATCATTCAATACATCTTTAATAGTTCTAGGTTCAATTTCACTAAGCAAACATGTACCTTTGATTTTGTTCCTTGTCATTACACCTTCTGTCTGATCTCCAATTATTTGTTCAGGTGCATGATGCCTTCTGACATATTTTTCAAGTACACAATCCTTCCTTCTTGATTCTGGTCTTGATCCACTTGGTTCACCGTGCTCAAAATTTTTGTTCTTATCTTTTATCTGATACACAGGTTCCACTGTCTGAGACTCGGGCATCTCTGTCTGAGACTTGGGTGCCTCTATCTGTGACTCGGTTCCCTTTTTATATGACTCATTTTCTTCAGTCTGTGGCTCAGTTTCCTCTACCAGCAGCTTGGCTTGTACATGTTGCAACTCAGGTTGAACTGTTTGAGTTTGTGCAGATGAATTCAATGCTTGACAAGGATGTTGTCCAATCACCATTTATTGTGTCTTAGTTATAGTATCAGGTTTATATTACAAATTTTTTTTTTAATCCTAACGCTCTTTACTACTCTCTTCTTCACCTCTTTCTTCAAACTCATCAATCCTTACACACACACTTTCTATGACTTTATGAGTAGAAAGACTCAAACATTTATATGCTTTTCTTTTACAGGAGTAGCCTAGAAATATACCTTCATCACCTTTTACATCAAATTTTCCATTTATTGCTTCCTTCAAGATGTAACATTTACTTCCAAATACTTTGAAATAAGGAACATTAGGTTTATAGCCATACCATAATTCAAAAGGTGTGTTCTCAGTACCTTTCTTCAGTTGCACTTGGTTTAAGGTGTGAATTGCAGTGCAGATGGTTTCTTTCCAGTATTTGATAGCAACATTATTTTCAATCATCAAGGTTCTTGCACAATCCATAATATATTTATTCCTTCTTTCTACTATCCCATTCTGTTGTGGTATACCTAGGGCATATAGTTGTCTTTTAATTCCTCTTTCATTGCAGAATTCATTGAATTCATTAGAAATGAATTCTCCTCCTTTGTCAGATCTTAAGCATTTAATTTTCTTTCCTATTTGTTTTTCAACTCTGGCAAGGTACCACTTGAATTTCTGAAAAGCTTCTGATTTTTCTTTGAGAAAAATAGCAGTCATCATTCTAGAATAGTCATCAACAAATAAAATGAAATACTTGTCACCTGTGTAACTTGTTGTTCTAATTGGTCTACAAAAATCAGTATGTACCAATTCCAAAACTTCTTTTGTATTGTAATTCTTGCTCTTGAATCTAGTTTTGCCCATCTTCCCAATTTGACTTTGTTTGCATATTTCTAATTCAGGTTTCTTCAAAATAGGAATACCTCTTACTCTTTTTTTCTTGCTTATGTTGACCAGGTTATCAAAGTTCACATGACATAACCTTTTATGCCATAACCAAATTTCTTCTACTTGTGCAATAAAACATGAGCTTTCATTGAGATCAAGATAGAATAGATTACCGTTTGTGTGTCTTCTAGTTCCAACTAGGTTTCCCTTACCATCCAGGAGCTTGGCCTTCTCATTCATGAATTCTACCTTGAAACCAATGTTATTCAGTCATGCCACATTTAGTAGATTACACTTTAGTCCTTCAACCCAATAGAAATTATCACATTTGATTCCTTCAGTTAGAGAAATACAACCTTTACCTTTCACATAGTAGGGTTCATCATTCCCAAAATTGACACTCCACCATCATAGCACTCAAGATGTTCAAATTTGGTCTTATCACTAGTCATGTGGTGAGAACAACCTCTATTAATTATTTAAGTTTCATTCTTGTTAATACGAGAATATAATGTTATCTATTCATTATCTTCATTATTTGACTCATCCTTAATAGCAATATAAACCATTTCATCTTCATCTTCGTCACTATTAGAATCTTTAGAAATATAACAAGATTTCTTACCTTTGTCTTTGTAGCTTTTGTATCTTTTGAAATCTTTCTTTCCTTTGTACTTGTTGAACTTTTTTTCACCTTTGTCTTCCTTGTTTGGACACTTAGCAGCATTGTGACCAACCTCATCACATGAAAACAAAATCAATGGTATCCTTCCTTTGTATTGTACTTTTCCTTTTGAAGCTCTCCTTTCAAGTAATGCTTTAATGATTTCCAGATCTTCATCATCAGATTCAACATCACTATCACTGACAATCTATTTTCCTTTCATCTTTCCAAGGTTTAATTTAGCTTTAAATGCAGACTCAAGATTGTTGAGATTAGAAGAATAATTATAAAAGTTATCCAACTCAAAATTTGCAAGTCTTCCAATTAAACCATCTATAGTTATACCATTACTGCATCTCATCTCTTGAATAGCTAAAACTCTAATTGCATAGATAGGAAGTAAAGTCCTCAATACCTTACTAACCAATGTTGTGTCTTCAATCACTCCATCAACAACTTTGATGGCACTGAAAATTTTCTTGATTCTTTCACTGTATTTTGCAATGTCCTCTCCTTCTTTCATTTTCATCTGATCAAATTGAACTTTGATACTTTCTACTTTGGCTCTCTTTACATTGACATCTCCTCCAAGAATATCATGCATTTTGTTCCACATATGAAAGCAAGTAGGTCAGTCCTTGACTTCATCAAATTTAGAATAGCTAAGTGCAGAGGCTATATCAATCATCATTATGTTATGATGCTTCATTTCTATCATCTGATCCACAATCAAAGGTCTAGGTGGTTCCACATACCTATGGTCCAAGAATTGCGAACCAGTATCTCCAATAGTCAATAGATGTAGCCTCATCAAATCTTTCCATGCAGAAAAATTGTCTTTGTTAAGTTTAGGGATCTTTGTTTTGTAAGACATCTTTGATCTTTAGCTTAGGCCTTGAAACCTTCCCTGTAAGAACTTGCAGCTTTGATACCAATTGTTGGAAATGAGTTGAGTAACTTAGAGGGGACGGGTGAATCAGTTACCAAAAAAATAAATCCAAGTCCCTTAGATGTCTTCAACAAATTTGTCATTGTTTCTCGGTTAACACAGATATTCTACTATCACTTAGTTAACATAGAAAATCTTAAGATATTAACTGTGATTATACTTTAGTAGTTAATTTCAAAAACATAAACCATAAATAAAATGAAAAGTACACATATAACACCAAGATTTAACGTGGAAACCCAATATGGGAAAAACCACCAATTGCAACTATTCAATGTTTTTCACTCTTCTAAAGTGAGCCCTGTTAGGAACCAACCCTGTTAAAGGTTAAAATAACACACTGTTAGGTGTGACCCTATCAGAGGATTTAATCACCCTGTAAGGAGTGGCCTTGTTAGAGGTATTCAAACAATTCAATGTAGAAATTTCACCTTGCGAGAGGATTTACAAAAGACTCTTAAGTCTACTCTGTTAAGAGATTTTGATCACTGCTACAATTGTTAGAGAGTAAAAATGTATTGACCTATTTCTATAAGCAACTATCTTTGCTAATTTAGATCTATGTTCTAGATTTAACTACTTGATCATCACTGATCAGATATTGTGTTGCATCTCTGTGTGTTCTGTTCTCAATCTGAATCTCATCTGATTTTCCCTTCACTCTTCATGTCATAAACACATGTCTCTTCTTCTTACTGATCAGGTATTCAATCTAAACTTGACCTTATATAAATATGATAAGCCTTGGCAAGTCAGCCTTAATATCCTTCCAAATAAATAATAAAACTCATGTCTGTCGGCTTCATATAATGAATTAGCCATAAAATATAAATTGTTGTTAGTTGGCTGACACTAACTATTTAACTCGGTCAACACTAAAATACTTCAATGCTCGACCAACACTGTAATTGCCAAGTGAACTCGAATAGAAATGAAAAATCACTTTGGTCTTCTTCAATACCAGAGAGTACTTGGCATGTACTGGCTATGCTTGGATAAGATTAGACATTTGTGTAAATATCACTATACTTGTGTAAACATCAATGGCAATATACAATTGAATAACTGTCATCAACATATTTATTTCATTATTTAGATATTCAGGATGGTCTTGTAGTTTGGAAAGATCTTTTTGTCCTAAATGATTTTTCAAATTTGGTAGAAAAAATTCATAAAGAACCTAGCTCTAGACCTATTTTATTCTCTCCTCTTGTCAATGAACTTATTTGGTTAGGCTCCCCTTCTAGCCAATACATGGTTAAGGTCAGTTATGACTCAAATTTCCATCGTCAATCTTCTGACTCTTGGCCTATTATAATTTTATGGGGATGTGCATGTATTCCTAAGGCAGGAGCCTATTCTTGGTTGGCCATCCATGATAGGGTCCTCACTGGGGCAAGACTTGATAGGTTGGGGATTATCGTTGTTTTTCCTTGTACTTTATGTGGATACTTTATGGAAACTTCTGATCATTTATTCCTTCACTGCCCCTTTTCTCTTTATTGTTGGTATTAGATTTTTCACAGGATAGAGTTCTTTATATCTATTGGCCCTAATATTTGTGATCACTTCAAATCCTAACCTTTTTTGCACAAATATTCCACATTTACTCCTCTCTAGGAGGTGAGCCCCTCTATAGTCATCTGGAATATTTGGCTTGAGAGAAATGAAAGAGTATTTAGAGGTAAATCTACTTCATGGATCGAGATCATTGGAAAAATATAAAAGTCTATATGTGAAGTGATGCTTACATATCAGGTTAAATTGATAGAGAGAAATAAGAATTTTACTAAGTGGGATTTTTTTATTTATGAGAATTGACCTCTTCTCCAGTCCCTTCGGCCTCATGAATGTCAAGCTTCTTTCTCATCTTCCTCCTCCCACCTTAATGCTACTTGGTCTACTCCTTCTTCTAGTTTTGGGAAACTAAATTATGATGACCTGGCTCTAATGGAAATCCAGTCATTTCAAGACTGGGGATTGTTTTTAGAAATTCTAAGGGGAACATTATTACAGAAGCTTGCAAAAATATTCCCTTAGACTCCAACAATGTAGTGGAGATGGAAGCTCTTCTCTTTGGTCTTTCTATTACTATCTCCATGAAGATATCTAAGATCATAATTAAGGGGTGCTCAATGGTGACCTATAATATAATCACCTCTAGAAATACTTCCTAATGGAAACTAAGATACAAAATGGATTTGGTCCTCAAAATATTAACATCTTTTCAATCCTTTGAGCTTAAACATTGTTTTAGAGAGACAAATGTGGTTGTTGATTTTCTGGAAAATAAGGTGATTGATGACCCATTCTCACTTCAGGAAGTGGATATGAATTCTTGGGTATGTGAAGGATCATGTTATGCAAAAAACTAGCAATGTGAAAAAATGATCTTTTCACTCGTCCAAAAGCGCACCCAAAATTTTGTTGACTTTTTAGTCAGCATGGGTGTCAGTACACCTAGCCAAACTAAAAGCCAAAGCTAAAGAATTATTAGATATCTGATATTATCAGATATCCAATAACATTAAATATCCAATATTCATCAGTGACAATATATTGTTGCGTGCAGTTGCGTTTAGCATATTCATTGTCAAAATGTTGAAGCAGCCAAGCCAAGCATATTGTATAACCGTTAGGGATCCTATATCTGATTTTCTACAGTAAAGGGGTAAGTGAAATTTATTAGTTTCATTTTTTTTTTTGGTTTTTGAATTGAAATTTTTTTTTTTTTAAATAAAAAAAACTAGGGTTGAAATGATATTGTTTATTGTTTCTTAAAATTGATTATATGCTAGAGTTGAAATGATAAAAACTAGGGTTGAAATTGGTATTCTTTATTCTTTACTATTTTTGAGTCAGACATGGATTCAAACCAATCAGAAAACCCTCCCAATAATTCCATGAACAATCCAAAACTACCTCAAAACAATCCCCCGCTTTCAGAAGACCAACCAGTCTCAAACCCTTGACCATTACAGGATCTCATAGGAGACAATCTAAATTAGCTTAGAGGATATCAGAACACATATGTGAAAATCCCCACCTTGCACCCGATGTTTTCCATGTTGAACTCCATTATTGAAAGCATGGAGAAACTCACAGAGAAACACAATGCTTCACTTCTTTAGCACAAATCCATGCACGCCCAGTTTGATGATGGGCTTGACTATGATCAAGTTATGGATCTAAATATAACAAAAGATGACATATGTAACATTTTTGTTGATACCAAAACTGGTTTAAAAGTGTACCCTTAAAAAACTAAGTTTTCAATCAAATGGTGCATAAATGATACAATACGTGACAACTTTTGGGATCATTGGTGGATGGATTTTGATAGACCACCCAAGAACAATTTGGATGTCGTATTCTATTTCATAAGAAAATTGAATGCTGAATTTTTGCTTGGTCACAAGGTAAATTATTGGAGCATGAGACAGAACCAAGGCATAGGCTTAGGTGCTCCTCAAGATGGGCCAGAGGCACAGTGGGTAAAATCCCGCACATATGTCCCCCCTCTTGAGATTTCACCACCTCCTACAATGAAGCATCCTGATATTATTGTTGAGGCCGGCTCATAGACTATTCGAGCCATTCACACCTTGAGTGATCTACTAGTTAGGTAGAGTGTGACATTATTGCCTCCTCATGCTGATTCTTCTCACCCTTCCACATCCTCCACAAGCTCACATGTTTGTGTTCCTCATGCTTGCGTTATGTGCAATATTATGTGATGGGGTCCCCTAAATGATAGTGATGCATATAACTAAATCTTCAAGGTGGACGATAATACACAACACACTACAGGCACTGAAGCACCCCATGGAGATGTGCATCAGGGACATAAAGAGCCATGGACTCCTGTTACGATAAGAGTAAACAGTTAACATGTTACATTGTATTTAATTTTAAAATTTTGTATTTATAATATAATTTTCTTATAATGATTGCGCACTTATGTTTTTTATGTGTTTCATTTATGTCCAGTTGATGATAGAAGAGGAGATGGAACAGGTGGAGGGGTCCACACTTTTGTCCATTTCATTTGTCCTTGACACTTCCACGGTACATATGTTTTAATGTACTCATTGGTTTCCTTTTATTATAATAGTATATACATGTGTTTTCTAATTTTTATGATAATCTTATTACACACTGATGTAGGTTTCACTAGTTGCCACTATGGGGCAATGTGAGGGGGTTCAGGTGTTTGGTATTGATAAGGGTAAGGTATATAAGTACTTTAGATTGTTTATGCATACATATATACTTTTCACTTGTGCGTAATCATTTTTAATTACATATTTTATTTGATAGAGGGTGGTGTCTGATGATGTCATGAGACAGGTTCACCACAATAGAGTCACAGGCATCTCAATTTGCAGTGATAGCCCCACAGTATGTATATTTCTAAATTTATTTGTGTGTATTTTACATCCAGTATATATTTAATATGATCAAGTCATGATTGTATGAAGTGTCTATTTGACTTTTGTTTGTCACCCCTAGTTTAAGGGAGGTACCACACCATAGGTTTGTATCACTGATGACTAAACCAATATTTCTTGAAAAAAGTTCAACACAAGTAAGTTATATTGTTAATTCAGTTATTTTTTAAACATTTATTTGCTACCAAGGATTTAACATTAAATAGTATAAGTCATAGATCAATCTCATGTTCGCAAACATATATACAGGTCAGAGTCAAGATTGATGGTATTCTCCCTTCGCTACGAATGACATATATTAGGTCTCCTGACCGCATGAGGAGACCGAGAGGAGAGGTACATGAGAGTTCAATTTTTTTTTAAATTATTTATTATTGTTGACATTGATTTTAAATTTATATTTATTATTTATAGAAACCATATTAAATAAGTAATCTAACTTGGGGTTTCAATTTTGTGTTTGAATGCAGGATCCATCAGAGCCAAAGAGTAGTTCAAAAAGACTTCACTTTGATCATCCACCAGCAGAATAGGATATCCTAGAAATATTTGTAGTTGAACTTTGTATTTTGAGATTCCATATGGCACATTTTGAGATGGCGTATGCAAAATTGTATCTAGATACGTTGATTTTGTAAATTTTTTGAGATGAATTGTGCCACATTTTGTACAAAATTATTTCATATATACATATCTACATGTTCATTTCTTATTATTTTATCTTTTTCATGTGTTCTATGTATGTATCATTTCCATATTATATCCTTGGCATGTGTTATGTGTATGTATTATTTCCATATTATGTCTTTGTCATGCATTATATTTATGTATATGTGTTCATTTACATATTATGTCTTTTCCATGTGTTGTATGTATGTATTATTTTCATACTACATCTTCATTCTCCATTAGCCCTCTAGTGCACTATACTTTTGAGAGCACCAAAATATTGATTTCAAGATTCATGGTAGATAAGAGTGCAATTGATTAATGTTTTTTCAAATGCATTATGTTATCTAACATTTATTTTACATGTGTTTATTTGAAAGACTCCACTGTTGTGATGTTTGAATAACTAAACCTCTAATTTGGTTTTCAATTTCCTTCATTCATACATGTGGCATGCCCATTGAGACAACCTTTGATCCATTATAGATTTGGTTGTCATTTGATTAATGTTATTATTTTGGTGTTACACCATGTTTGAATAGATCTAAAAGTACTTTGCATGCTTTTTTTTATAATCCTTGTAGTCAATGTAATGAAATATCTTTACATAATTCTATTAAATAACTAATGTGCCTTGTATTTCTATTAAAATAAGCTCAACATTTTTTCTTTACATTAGTCAAAACATTCAGCATATCTTATTTACATTGTAGTTCAACATACTTGGCTTACATTGTTCAAACAATTCAGCATGCTTTGTTTATGCTTGTATATTCCTTTGATGTATTCTATCAAATAGTTTAATGTTCTTCATTTTATGCATTGGGATGTTTTTGATACATTAAGTAAAATAGCTTGTGCACATCCTCTATTTCTACACTTCACGTTGGCATAGGAAAACAACTAAAATGCTTCACACACATTCTCTACTCAAATTGTCTAATTGCTTGAGGTGACATCCCAGAGGCACTATTTGAAATAGAAAACATGCCTTGACTAGTTCCACATGTTGCAGCAATAAAAAGTATTTTTATGCCTTGTATGTTCTTTCACATCTCTCATTTGTCTACCCGAGCTTGCAATCTGCTATGTGCATTTTCTTGAAAGTATTCAAATATTTCTCAATGCATCCAATCTATGCATATCATACAAATCATCTTAAAATATTTATGTGTATTTTATTCTTTGCGCTTCCATGGCACATTCTCCCTACTTGCCTCGAGCATAAAGAACATTGAAATTATTACATTCTATGAGAGAAAATCTATTTAAGGCTCTCCATAAATCTAAATAATCTGAGTGGAATATCCAAGAACTGGGCTACATGCTTGTAGGCCTTCCCAAGATGGTCCTTTTTCACTTCACGGATCTTTGATATCTCTCACGAGGTACGAGATATGGGATGTCCAAAAATTGCTGCCCAACTTGGCTTAGTGCACCTTGGGAACACTTCAGTCTGACATGCACTAGAATGTTTTTGATGATAAATGAGTGAAGAAATTTCTGCCACAACATTTACCCAACCAAGTAGAGCCGATGGAGTTGATTGTTTGGTCCCACAACGAACGGTTTGAAAGATGCACCATTGAGCAACTTTCAACTGAGCAACAATGCAACTTTTTCCACCAATAGAAATCAAGTCGCCAAATGGAATTTGAGTGAAATCACCCATAAGTGAGTTACATGCTTATAGGCCTTCCCAAGATGGTCCTTGTTCACTTCACAGATCTTTGATATCTCTCACGAGGTCCAAGTTATGGATGTCCAAAAAGTGCTACCAAATTTGTCTTAGTGCACCTTGGGAACACTTCGATCTGACATGCGCCATAACATTTTTGATGCTACACAAGTGAATAAAGGTCTCACCTAGCATTTACCTAGCCAACTAGAGCTGATGGAGCTAACGGTTTTGTCCCACGTTGAACGGTTTGAAAGATGCACGATTGAGCAAGTTTCAACTAAGCAATAATATAGCTTTTTGCACCAACCGAGATCGGGTTTCCAAATGGAATGTGAGTGGAATATCCCAAAATTGAGCTACATGCTTGACGGGCCTCCCAATATGGTCCTTGTGCACTTCATCGATCTTTGATATCTCTTACGAGGTCTGAGATATGGATCTCAAAAAATTGCTACCCAATTTGGCTTAGTGCACCTTGGGAACACTTTGGTCTAACATGTGTCAGAACATTTTTGATGCTATGCGAGCAAAGAAAGGTCTTCCCTAGTGTTTACCCATTCAACTAGAGCCGACGGAGCTAATGGTTTGGTCCCACAACGAACGGTTTGAAAGATACAACATTGAGAAAATTTCAACTAAGTAACAATGCAACTTTTTGCATGAACCGAGATTGGGTTTCCAGATGGAATCTGAGTGGAATCTCCTAGAACCAAGCTATGTGCTTGTAGGCCTTCCAAATATGGTCCTTTTTCACTTCATTTATCTTTGATATCTCTCACGAGGTCCGAGATATGGATGTCCAAAAACTGTTACCCAATTTGGCTTAGTGCACCTTGGGAACACTTCAGTCCGACATGCACCAGAACATTTTTTATGCTACGTGAGTGATAAAAGGTATCCCATAGAATTTACCCACCCAACTATAGCAGATGGAGCTGATGGTTTGGTACCATGAGAAACAGTTTCAAAGATGCACCATTGGACAACTTTTAACTAAGCAACAATGCAACTTTTTGCACCAATCGAGATCAGGTCGCCAAACGGAAACCAAGTGGAATCTCCCAGAACTGAGCTACATTCTTGTAGCCCTTCCCAAGATGGTCCTTTTTCACATCACATATCTTTGATATCTCTCACAAGGTCTGAGATATGGATCTCCAAAAATCACTGCCCAATTTGGCTTAGTGCACCTTGGGAACACTTCAGTCTGACATGTGCTGGAATGTTCTTGATGCTACATGAGAAAAAAAATTCTCCCCTAGTATTTACCCAGCCAACTCGAGCTGGTGGAGCTAAATATTTGGTCCCACGATGAATGTTTCTTGATGCTCTCGAATTGTTAGTGGTATGTGACTGATAGAGAAGCATAGACTAGATGCCCAATTCCCCATTACTTTTGATAGGTATTGTTTCAAGAAGAAAAAATGGAGAAATGATATTCTCTCATGTGCCCTAAGGTATCCCAAGTGTTATATTGGTGGAGTTCAAGGTTTAAAGGGTACTTCCATCATTAAGTGTCCCAATTAGCCCTTCGAAGCCAAAGTGAGGGTTCCTAAGTTAGAGGAGTTGTCCAATGTTTCAAGATGTCCTTTTGGAAAAAGTGCTGCACCAACTAGTAATATTTGATCATATAATTAATTTCCAAGGAATATTGGATATTTGGCAGTAAAAATAGAAAATGTGTTCTATATAGATGAATTTTTCATGTAGTTCTGTGACTTTTTGCAATTTTACAGATTTATATAGATGAATGAGGGCTTGAGACCAATTGGATAAGTTTAGGATTGGAAATAACATTCATTTACAACTAGTTTGGGCTCCTGAAGAATTAAGGCTATGCCAATGGAGATGACATCAATATCTTCATGATGTAAAAGGTTTAAGGCTAAAGATTTGTGTATGTAATGCTTATGCTACAAATGATCACCGTGATGGAACTAAAAATGACCACTAACTTAGTACTAAATTGTTTTGATACTATGTGGGATTCATAGGTGAATGATTGAACACACATTTGCACAAAAAAACCATAATTTATTTAAATCAAATAGTTTACTACTTTGAACATATTCAACAAAGCCTTTTATTTTATTGTCCAAGAATTTATAAGACATCTTATCTAACACATTTGAAACAAAGACTTAAGAATTTTTTGTCAAATATTTGCATTCTTGCATGTATAAATCATCATTATACAAGTTTGACTATACACACCACCTTTTGAACAAAATCATTATATATCATTGATACAACATATTATGAATAAACATATCAATGTCGATCAAAAGTCTGAGATATAGAATTTCTCAGAATCTTAGATACAAAACTATATATCAAAATTTTAAGTGTCATTTCCACTCCCAAAGTGTATAAGTTTAACACATGATACTCGATAACATCTACATTACAATCCCTACATTTGGAAGGCACAAGAAAAATAATTTTATAAGTTTACGAAAACATTATTAATGTATAAGTAACTCAACAAACCAGAGAACATGACTAGCCAATGCATAGTGAAGTTTACCATCATAAAAGGTCTAGGCTAATCAAATGCACACCTCAATCTCCTATATTTATCATATATGTATCCAACTACACTTACAATCCACATAAAAAACCAATTTTATTAGCTCAAACAAATAAAATAGAAAACTACAATGAATGTATTGAACATAACCATAATGAACATGGAAAACCTTGCAGTTAGTTGCACTTACCTACTGAAGTGTGCCTGAAGGGTCATCTCTCTACTTGAGGGTATTCAATATTGCTTCATGATCAACAGTACTAATAATCAAAAATTCCTTTGTCTGTGGTTTTCCTTGATGTTTCAACAACTTAACATTGGCTACTATAACAAAGTGTGAATACTTTAGAATGGTTTTGTGCTTCTCATAGTCTTCAAAGGTGGGGATACCATTATTTATAATCATGTATGTGCACAACCATGTTCCTGCAACAACATGTGATCATGTTGGATATGTGAACATATCATCATTTTTTGGCAGCTGTGCAAGTGTATGCTTTCCTCGTACACAATGTGCTAACCAGAAATCCAATCTCTCATCATTCCCTTGTGGTGCAAGAAATGCAAAAATATGTCCTAGTTGTAGAAGATCTGAAAGATGGTCGTAGTCAAGTGAACAATCGATGTCATCATTTATTATAGAGAATGTGACAGATAAAGGAGTTAGATAATGTGGAACACATGTATCGACCCACTTACTTGACTCACAATGATCCCAATAACACTAAAGACACCTCAGACAAAAACAAACCAACTCTTGTGTCCAAATGGTCTATGTACTAGCATCTAAGCTTTGAAATGAATGTAGTTTTGAAGAATATTTCATGGTTTGACAATCCAAACTATCTCTAATTGTGCCCAACTCAACCAACCAAAAGCATCTATGCATTGCTGAATCAAGAGTCACCCCATGTGACAATGTCGAAGTAAACCAATCAACAATGGAATGACCATCAAGGAGTTTTGTACCTAAAATCCTCAATTTATCCTTGACTAGAGCTCTCATTACACATGCATCTACTCCATCATGCTCCCCATTTCCATGACCAGCCTAAAAAAAACTCCAAATATAAGGTACACCTATCTGTACATGCATTCTACATAACCAAAAAAACATAGGTCAGCATTTTTTATTTGACCTGTGCAATTATCTAACCAAATGAGATGTCTATCTATAGAAATATCATTTTCCCGCACCCACTCAAAATAATTCTCAAACCAATTTTGGACATAATCATGAGAGTTAGATCTATCATCGCTCATATAAAAATGGTATTCTCTGATTATCTTTTGGTCATCTTTTATACTATCAGGCAAATCTCTATATGTTATGTGTACAAAAATTACAACCTAAATAGAATTATAGTATTGAGCTTGCAACTCATTTTGGGGCTGCAATTTATAGTTCTCTGCAAATTCAACGACTGATATAATAGTGCCAATTGGGAAAGTGTCCTTAGAAATCCTAAATTGTTGATCCAAACACTAAGATGTGTGACTATACCTTGCATACTTGTAAAAAATATTCTTCCTAAAATCAGCTATATTGCATTCTTTTGTAACCAACTCACATATAGAACCTTCACCTCCACTTTTCAATGTATATTTAACAGTTTTGTATTCCTTTTTTTGGACAATTGTCTTTCCAAAATCATGCTCACAGCCCTCATGAAAACATGAAACAAACTTCACTAGCCCACCACACTCTGAGCACTTGTCATTTAAGAAATCTTGTCTATAAAAGAAACGTCCATCATCTCTAGGACATAAAAAAAGATCTAGCAAGTCTTTTAATGATTTTGGAAGAGCACTTGCACCACACTCCTACAACATTTCACTAGTATGCAAAGTAAAATTAATGGATCATAACAATTCATGATGCATTGAAAACTCCACATGATATTTGCAACAACAAGTATTTCAAATCTTAAGAGGCATAGAAAAAAGGGCTTGAATGCTTCAAAAGCTCTTTGTGATATTTGCAATGTTGGATGATTCTCACAAAAAAATTTGAACAACTTTGTTTGACTCACCTCCAAATAATGTTTTGGATGCGGGGTGCGGTCTTGAATGCCAATTCTCAACTTCGAGACATCCTTCACATTTGGTGACACTCTTGAGTTAGATTGCCAAAATAGTTGAATTTGATCCTTCACATCATCGGTAAGATTCTTATCACAACGTGAAAGTCTCCCACCATAAGGCCATGTATCATTTTGAAGATGATCATCAAGTCTTTCTCTTCTTTCAAGTGCTCTATCCAAACTTTTACGATTTAGGTTCAAGTCAACACAAGTTTGTCTCATCAAACGAGCCTTTCTCAAATCATGACTTACTAAGGAGGTTTTAATAACCCTCCTAGTGGATCTCTTGTCTTTTTCCTTGGTAGTCTTCCCAATGGAATTGAGAGCACTAAAAATATTTCTCACAATAATAGCATTCCTCTCCTTTTTCTTGTACACACTAATCTTCAATTTGACTAGAATAGAATAGGTCTCATCTTCTGCATCTTTAACAAATGCACAAACAATTGACATTGCTTAACCAATTTCTTGTGGCTAAAAATTTGATTAAAAAGTTTTGAAACCCACAACCGAATGGTTCTTTCTGATCACTTACCATCAAAATTTCTCATTATCTTCTCATCAATTTCAAGTAACCATTTTGTTGTTCTTGAAGGTCTCAAATTTGAAGTTTATCTTTCTTCCTCACAAGGGACTTCATTTCCTATATAATTTGGAGATGTGTAATGCTGATTTGGTTCTTGTGCACCATTATTATTGTCAATTCCTTCATATTCGATTAGTGGATTGTCATTGTCAATGTCCACAATTTCATTGTCCACATCTACGTGTTCATTTTCAAAACCTACATTTTCATCTTCAATCCCTACATTCTCATTTTCAATATTATTGTCATAAATCATTTCAAATTCATGTTCTTCTTCACTTGAAACCACATTTAAGGGTGGGCCTATGCCCACATCTTCATTAAAATTGAACATACCTTGTCCCTTGTCCCGATGGGCAACCCTATCCATTTTTCTATACACTTCAATCTCTTCATTTGTGAGCTTCCTCTTCCATTTATGCTTTCAAAGACTACTACTCCCCATGGTGAGACCAAGAAGGCGATGAAAAAAACCTTTGATAATATAGAGATTCCAACAAAAAGGGTGAAAAAAGTGTTTTTTGTCTTTCACAACTGTTTTCCCATTATATTCTCTGCAGAAAAACATACTTCTCGGACAGGGACCCACAAAATCAATTTTTGCTTTTGGATACCAATAAAACATATAAGATATAAGATAATATCAGATATTTGATATTATTGGATATCTAATATTATCGGATATCCAATATCTCCCACCCAAATTTGCCTTGAATCTTTTCATTTTCATCCTATTTTGAATGTTGATTTTACTTTTCATTACTATTATATTTTAACAATATTAATATTAATTTATTATATAAATATTAATAGCTCTCTCTCTCTCTCTCTCTCTCTCTCTCTCTCTCTCCTAGGTATTATTTTTATAATATAAATATTAATAAATAATTAATACTAATATTATACTATTATACAATATAGATGTAAATCATAATAATATAATACTAATTTATATAATACAATACTAATATTTAAATAATTATATAATACTAATGCTATTACCATCTAATATTAATATTTAAAAAATGAAATTTATAGATATATAAACTAAAAATATAAAGTCAAAATTGAAAAAGCTTAAAATCATAAAATTGAAAAGAGGTTTGAAAGTGAAATATTGAATTTGGGTGGGTGTTATTGGATATCCAATATAATCGGATATTCGGTAGTATCAGATATCTGATAATATCATATATACGATTAGGCTTGGTATTTGCTTTAGGTTTTGGCTTTGCAATGCCAAACATGGATGGTTAACCCAAACAACGTGTTCACCATATTCCCTCTGATCTCCACACTTTGACCATGCAGTTGACAACCTTTTTTCACCCAAAATTGATGAAACAAAAAGGGTTTCTTAAAGACATTATCATCTTTCCATCAGTATAATTATTGTCAGAATTTGGGTTCAATAAGTAATTATTACTTATTTTCTAATTGAGTTATCTCTAAAGTCTCGATTGACAGACTGATTGAAAAACAACTATAACTTTCAAACAGTTTAACCTATTTGAAATCTGAAAAATGCGTCACATTCTATGCTTCTCATACTATAAGAAAAAAAAAGTTTGCAATTTTGTAAAGTTTAGAATTAGTTAGGGTGATTAGACACGAGAGTTTTTTTATTTTGAATAAGTTATGGAAGAAAATGCATAATTAATTATTTATTTGGTAAAAGATTACAAAAAAATATGTGTCACATTTGGGCATGAGTCTACTACTTATATCTAGAGTCTTATGTAAATATATCATCATTTGATTGTGATTAAGGTGGTTAGACATAAACGTACTTTTTATCCTTTTCCTAAAAATTTTATACTACTGCATTGAAATCTAAAATATTGAACAATTACATTAAATTTTTTAGATAAAAGCTAGTAGTTTAGGAACTACATTCAATTCACTATAGATTATGTTCTTACAACTTTTTCACATAAGGTTAATGAGATGTTTAACTTTTTACGTCAAGTTGACTAACCTTAATTTTATGATTTTTCATTGTCACTTAAGGTCATAACTTGGTATACCATGATCCTGCACATACCCTAGTTGTCAGATTTTGTATAATCTTGACACTGCTATTTGAGGCTGACTTACCATGTTGATTTATAATAATCTTAACTGTTATTGTGTATTTCATATTATATTCTTGCTTCATGGATTTTATTTTTTCTATATCATTGGTACTAATATGGATTTTAGCCAAAGGTGGAGTTTCTCTTTGTGTAGGTGTGCCGCTCTAGGTGTGTAATCCCCTTCAGATTCTTGCACTATGTATGGAGGATCAACTATTTACGTTTAGTAGGTGGATGAGAGACAACTTTCTTCAGCATGTGATCTCATTGTCCATAAAAAGGGGAGGTAGAAATATTAAGTTTTATTTCCCATCCATCTATTGTCAAATATTAGGGAATTATAACAATGGGCAGTTTTATATTGGTGAAGTGGAAACAACCCAAGATACATCACTATCATTTCTAGCCACCTTCACAAAATTCAAAAAATATCTTTTTGTCGTGTGAAAGAAAGACATCAAATTCCTAAACCAAATTCCTATACTACATATGCCAGTCTTCAAGAAATATTATTTTAGAGGTGTCATTATCTCATGCTTTTTGCATTTCACATTTCTCATTTCTCATTCAGACGTCTCGTTGATTAACACAATGTTAAGATTTCTTAGCTTTTTTAATTGAGAAGGACTTACATGATCAATCAAGAGAATATTATAAGTGTAAATTAGAAAAAGAGAGTAATTAAATTTTTTTATTATAGTTGAAAAATCTAATTTTGAATAATTAAAAAAAAATAAAGATTTAGAATGAGACAAAGAATGGTTTTTTTTATAAATTTCAATATAAAAAAATTATATGGGAAGATTTTTGTAATTCTTAGAAGCAAGAAACTTTCATAAGAGCATATATTAGTAATAGTAAAAAAAATTGGTGCCTTTCACTTTCATATTTTACTTGCGTATTTTATAACTACTTTCTATAACTTTGACTTCATAAAAAGATGAAATTGAATACTTGAATATTTCTTGTTTAAATATATATAATATCATTAGATCTATCAACTCATCAACTATAAAATAAAGAGGTGTAAATTTAATTTTTTAACTTTTCTTAAATTTTTTAAAATAAAATGAATGGATATTAGTAATAATAAATAATTTTCTAAAAAATATATCATTTCATTTATTCTTAGTTTCTTTCTAACAAAAACATATTTTACATATAAAGAATTTACTATTTCAAATTTATATCTAAATTAAATTTATCTCTAAAGGCTTGCAATATTTAAAGTGGAATGACCGACAAATAAATTAATCATCTTCATAATAATTTTTTTTTGTTATCTTTTACATTTGTTTTTCAAAATATAGGTATGCTAGCTTTATTTAATTATTCTTAAGGATTGTTTGGGAGCAAAATGTTATAAATAAGGAAAGTTTTATGATTATTATCAATTAGATGCAATAATTGCATTAGAATGGATTGTTAAAATAATTTTACCCCATATTTTGTTCTCTCCCTCACAGATTGTTTAAATGATTGCTCGAAAAAGTCTAAATTATTTTGTTGATTAACACATAATATAACATTTCTCTCGGAACCCCCCTCCCCCACACAAGAAAGAAATTATTGATTCGTTGACATAATGTTTATCAACTGCATTTATATTGGATTAAAATACAAATTTCAAACCATACACAGGACTGAAATCATAGCACAACGCAGTTTGACCATCTTGAAAAGCCATTTCCATAGAAATCAACTACCGTGAACAAATCTTCAGCCTTCCAACATTATTTCCGATAAAATGCCACGACGATCTCAAATAGGGAAATTCTTTAATGTCGAGATCCGCGTGTATGGTGGAATGACAACATCATGTTTTCTACCTTTCTTATTCTTACTATTTTCAGCACGTGCAATATTTCGTACACGGATAAAACCATTCATATATCTATACTTACCCTATCGACGAGGAATTCTACCAGTATTGAATAGAAACAAAGCTGAATAATACATACTCATAATCCAGAGGAGCAGAAGCAAAGAACTTCAATATAGAATGAGTGTAATAGATGTGGAATTTCAGGAAATAAGAGGATTTCTGCATTTGGGTTTCCAGTTTAACAAGGAGCAACTAAGTCCTAAATTAGTAAGTGTTGTTCCAGGGCTGAAGCATTTTATTATTATTACCCAAGAGAGTTTTCCTTCGCCAAATGGGAAGAAAGGAGAAGAAATGAAAGAGCGCCTTAGAATGTGGGCACGATCTGTGGCTTCCACTCTCAACTCATAACAATAATTAAATCATTATCATGTTTCTCTTTCGCCAAAAAAAATGGTTTGACAAAGAATTATCAATCAAAGCACTAACTGTTGTAATATACAAAAAAACAACAACAAATTGGAATACAGAGACTGCGTTCTGAGTAAAACCAGTGGACATATACAAGAAACAACAAATAAGAGGATTCGTAGAACCGGGCTTCCAATTCGACAATAATCAAGTACCCACTCTACACTGCTATCATATTTCTATTTTACCAAAATACATTTTATGGACAGACTTTTTTTATGGATAGTGCCTTTTCATTAAATTAATATCAAAGTTACATATTTACAAAAAAGGGGCCGGGAGATATAAAAATCACCCCACAAGAGTTCACATGGAAACAGCGGGAAGCAGAAACTAGAAACTATTCATAAAAAAAACCATAAATCCTTCAGACTGCAAGAGCGAAGGAGGAGGATCTCTGTCATCAGAACCCCAGGCATCCCTGGGATTGACAAGAGGGTCGGGAACTGACCATCCATCAGCAGCATAATCTGTATCTTTTTCTTTTTCTTTCTCCTCCGCTCCAGGTGGCAAAATAGCCAAATCCAGGTGGGGGAAGGACCACTTTGGAGGAGGTGGAAAGAGGCCAAGAAGGACCACCACAAATAGCAGGAGCATCAGGAGGGGCCGAAATAGCCGAAGTCAGAGACCAGCTAGAGGAGCGGTAAGGCGGAGAAGCAAAGCGATGCCGCCAAGCATCACCGCCACCCCTGGGAGAGTGGTAGCGGGGAGCCTGCAACCACAGAGTGCGTGAGCGGCGCGTCGAAGAGCTGCAACCACGACGACGACCTCTGGGCGGAGTACCATCCGTAGAAACCAAATCTGGGACTCGGGCAACCGTATAGGGAGCCTTGCCCCAATGATTGAGCAACTCCTAAAGGTGGGCCACCTCCAGCGCAACTTTTTTAGCTTGCACTTAAATCTGCATCATAACATTGTTATATATACAAGTTTTATTATATAAGGAAACATTAATATCAAGAAAGTTGTGAGTGAAAAGAACAACATTCATATCTTTCCACAAAGGGAACACAATCTCCATCCTTAAAGTATGCCAAATTTGGGTAAACTTGGAAGGAAGTCTCGGAGAGTCTCCCAGGATAATCATATGTCAGGAGAAGGGTTCAGGCCGGAATGGTTTAAAAAATCATGAATCCACTCCCAATACTGCTAAGCTCTTCTACAGAACCAGAAGATGTGCAAAAAAGACTTTGGGTTCCCACAAAAGCGATACCAAAGATCAGGAACACCCATATGCTTGAGCTGAGTGCCCAAAGGAAGCCCTTGAGAGAGAAAGAACCAAGCAAAGAGAGCCATCTTGGGCTCTGTGGTAACAGACCAAATAATCTGGAAACAAGAGCTCTAGTGATGAGGAGATGAGTGCAAGTGTCATCTCTGGTTGAGAGTGTCCACCATGGGAAGATGAGGAGACAACCATATGTAACCCATATTAGGCTTGTAATTGTTGAAGGGAGTGGTAGGGTACAACTTCCACTCTTTCCACTAGGGTCAGATAGAATGAACTTCGAGCTTATGTAGAAATTGATCTGGAATGGATGAAACCAATAGATCATAAGTCGAACGATTTGGACGAGCAAGCCAGAACTGGGCCTGCATATCCTCCCAAGAGCAAAGGCTCATGGTGACCCTGGAAAAGAGGTCCTTAGGAATTCTGAAACCACGTTTGAAAAAATGCAGAGCACTAGCACCTTGAGCTCTAGCCAGAGGAATACCATTAATGGAGAACAACAGAGACCACTAGAGGTTCTGTTGATTCAAAGAAAGCCCATCACAAAAGCCATCACCATCCTAGTGGAGCCAAGGTTTGATAGCCTCCCAGGCTTTCCATATGCTTTTGATCACAAAGGTGCCCTGAATGTGTACAGGCTCCCGCATAATGAGGAGAGTTTGAAGACCAATTCCCTTCCAAGCAGGTTTGTGAATAAGATAGCCTGAAGAAATACAATCTCTAAAAGGAATTTTCCAAGCTTCATCACCTGAGAGAGCATGAATGATCCATTTAGCACAAAGAGCAAGCTCTTGATTTTGATTGGAGAGAATACTGAGGCCACTAGACTCTCTAGGCAGACAACATTAATCCCAAACAATGTTGTGAAGCCCATGGACATCAGCTCCCAAAGCCCAAAGAAAATCTCTAAGGAAGCACTCCAGCTTAAGGTAGGAGGCTTTAGAAGGAGCCCGGCAAGAAGAACAGTAAACATGCGTAGTAGCCAAAACCTTAGAACAAATTTGGAATTTCCCCGCAAGAGAGAGAGGTTTAGTAATCTAGTGCTGAAGTTTCTTTTAAATTTTAGCAATCACTAAATTTCATAAATCCAAAGAAGAGCCTTGAAAGGTGAAGGGGATGCCCAGAAAGTAGAAAACCTCTCCATGTTGAACCCATTTTCAGTCAGAATTACCTAGCCAAGGAGGGGTTAGCAGAAAATATTGTATATAGTAGAGAGTCTTATGCCATTGAATAGCAGACCCAAGGGCCTGACAAAAAGTCTCCAAACACTACAGGGCATTAGAAATATTTTCCTTATCATCAAGGAGAGTGAGAAAGGAATCATCTACAAAATGACCATTGACAAGCTGGGAGGAGGTATTCGGAAGAGAGATGCCTCAACCTAATCCAGAGGAAATAGATTTGGCCAACAGGTAGCCAAACCCCTTAGCAGCAAGCATGTATAATGTTGGAGCCAAATGGAAACCATGGCGGATGCACCTAAAAATCCCAAAGGTGTCAGACTACGAGCCATTGATAGTTATGCACACAGAGGCATCACCAAAAAGCATCTCAACAGACTGCAAAAAATTGGGACCAAAACCAATAGCTTGCAACATGGAAAGAATGAAAGGTCATTCAATGCAATCATAAGCTTTGGCAAAATCAATTTTGAGGAACAAAGTCTGCTGTTTGGATTGGCGAGCCCATTCCATTCCCTCCGAGACAACATTAATGTTGTCAAGGATATATCTGGATTCAATGAAACCAGTCTGCTCAGGGTAGAAAATCAACGGAAGGAGGTGAAAAATCATAAGAGACAAAGCTTTAGCAATGATTTTGTAAGAAACAGTCAACAAGGTGATGGGTTTCCAGTTACAGATATGTTCAGGGTCGCCGGCTTTACGTATGAATTTGATGTTTCCTTTATTAATAATAGCACCCAGGCTTTTGTTATGGTAGGCTTCGAGATACACTTTATATAGGTCAGGACCTATAGCATCCCACAGATGCTTGTAAAACTCATAGGGGAAGCCATCACAACTAGGGGATTTATCATCTGCCATAGAAAAGGAAGCCTCTTTTAAATCAATGATTCTGAGAAGTTGCTCACAAAGGGCACGCTTCTCGACCGCTATGTGGTTTGGAGTAACAGAAATACACGCCCTGAGAGCTTCTTCTCGAGAAAATGAGTTTCCTTGTGAAGTAAACACTTTTTCATAGTGTTGAACAAAGGCTCAGAGAATATCACAAAATTCATTTCATGAGCTTGTTTGATCTATTTGATCCCAATAGTAGTGTAATGGGCTCTGAGAGCGTGAAAGAATTCTTTAGAAATTTATCGCCCACCTCCAGTCAGTGTAGGGGAGCTTTGATTTGAGCTCCACGAGCAACATAGTTGTCTGCAATTTGCTTCTCATGGTGGAGCTGCACAAGTTTAAGCTGAATCTCATAATCAAAGGGATTCCAAGAAAGACCTTCCGATGCACTTTGGAGGGCTTTAGTGGTAGCTTCATAAGACTGCTTCTTGTACATAGGCAACTGGCGGCCATAGATGCGAAGAAATCTGGTCGTATGGGTGATGGCATCATTCCACCAAGGGATCCAGCCAACATGGGTGTGAATTCAAGGCTCCAAATTCCAGACTTGAAGAATGTGAGCAACGATGGAAGCATGATTCAACATAGATGTGTTAAGAAAAAATTGCATTCTAATAGCCCTTCGAGCAGAAGACTGCCATGTGATGCCAAAAAAGATGGGGTAATGATTTGACAAGGTCACATCTGTCAAGGAAATGACATGTAACTCCTGATCTTTAGGAAAAGAGAAAAAATATTGAGCATTTATCATAGCATGATCAAGCCTCTTAAATATGTGGTCAGAGCCAGCTCTAAAATTAGACCAAGTGTGCCAGACCCCATTTTGTCGATGACAGTTAGTATTGGGATAAAAAAGGCCCAATTTATTGTGCATATAGTACCACGCTTTCCACTCACCAACTGTCCAGCAAAAAGGCAAGATCCCTTCCTCATTAGAGGCCAGCTCAACCATATTAAAGTCCCCACACATCACCCAAGTAGTTGGAGGCAAAAGGATCTGCCAACCAACACCAAAGCTGAGATCTTTCCACAACATCATTGGGAGCATAAACATTAATTATGCCCAAGAAATGATTATTGAAGGACAAAAAAATCTAAGTGACTCGTTGCATAGGATGAAATCCATGCACAATAATATCAGTTTGAAGGTGAGGTGACAGAAATTAATGACACCACCTTTACTAGCTTCATGCTGAGAAGAAAACATAATGTCATCCGACCATATGACATGACACGCAGATGTAAGAAAAAATCTAGAGATTTTAACTTCCTGTAAACACAAAACATCTAGACTTTGAAGTCTGCAATGAGTAACCTAAACAAAGTACTTTATAGAGAGGTCAGTTAGACCTCTCACATTCCAAGATTAAAAATTCATGAAAATGCATACATATTTTCCTCATCCTCAAGTGAGGAGAAACTATTCTGCAAGAAAGTTGGAATGGGGCCAAAGCCGAATGGTAATTCTCCAGGGGAGACATACCTCCGCTTTTCCTCTGGGTCTTCCACATGACCATCAGGGCTGCGAGACCGACGCAATGTCTATGAAGAAACAACTAATGAAACAACATGCGGAGAATGCACCACCCCTAGGTTTGTAGACCACACAGCTGTAGACTTCCCCTGAGAAGTAGGGTTTGAAATTTGAGGAACGACCGATGACACTTTAGCGACCAATATTTTCTCGGCTGGCAGGGGAGCCGGTGGAGGAGTAGAAGTGGAGATGGTGGCTGCCTACTTGGGAGATGAAGAGGCCTTGCCTTTTTTCACTACTGTGGTCCACTCTTCCTTCTTTCTAGCCTCTAAAGTTTTAACAGGCACTTTCTTTGGTTGGGGCTTGACCCGGGTAATAGCCAAAGGGAAATCCTTTATCTTATGTTCCACCGATTGACACCTATAACAAGTGTTCAGTGGGTTCAAATAAAGAACCTTCTGAAAGAAGGTGTGGGAGCCAACCTGTATCTCAAAAGATTCTTTGAAGTCCTTGGAAAGGTCCACCTCAATGAAAACAGGCTTCTGTGGTCGAGCATTGAAAAACTTATCATGATCCATGATAACAACTTTGCCAAGGGTTTCGGCAATGGATTCAATAAATGGCCAACAAGGCAATGGGAGATCGGGAAATTCAACCCAACAAGAACCCTAAGTTTCTTGTCATCTAAGACTATGAAATCTCAAGACCACCTCTGGAACACAAGTAAAGAAGACCTAACGATCCAAGTGCCATGACTAAAAACTACCTCCGCTTGGGAAGGGTTGGAAAAATGAAATAGGAAAAAACCTTTAGTAAGGTTTTGAACACCTTCAAGGTGGACCCCATGAGGGGTCCAACTCTTGTTGACCCAATCTTTCAAAATACTTTCAGGAGGAGTAGAACCCACAAAATACCCTATCAAGGTATGTTTCTCTAACCAATCACAAGCAGCATCGAATTCTTACATATTAAGAACAATATCAAGGTTACCTTGTGGAAGACCTTACAAATGAACTTGCGCGATTGCTTGTTCAGAGGGGGCGCCATGACTTTCTGTAGCAGCAACTCGATCACCAGCATCAACTGCTGGGCCAAAGTTGGCCGGAGCCATTATAAACTAACTCTAATGAGAACTCCCACAATGAATGTAGTATGACAGGTGGAAAACTCAAAAGAAAAGTGCAGACAAAGAGCCATACACATGAAACTCTTCTTAGTCAAGGGGATGAGGAGTAGACCATGTTTCAATAGTTGTTATAACAATTGTTGACTTAATTGTTACAATTTTTAATACTAACATATTTGTATTTTTTTAAAATTACTCTACTCCTCCTTTGGAAAAACAACATGACTATCAAGAAAAGAAACACATATAGAGCTAATAAATGACCTTTCAAATTTCGTAAAAGGGCTCATTTTAATTGTTCTTTATTAGTTTTTAGGAGCGCATTGTGAATAAGTTGAAAGTAGAGGGAGAATCAATAATTGTTAACATCAAACTCCACCTGTATGGTAGAAAGAAAAGGTCATGTTTAAAACATCTAAGAAATGTTTATTGGCAATTTGATACGTCAAACTTCGCCTGTATGGTAGAAAGACAAGGTCATGTTTAAAATATCAGAGAAATGTTTATTGGCAATTTCATTGGGGAGAAGTTGTTGGTATAAATCGTGAGACAATAAATGCAAATCATGCAGCAAGAGAAGGCACGCTCTATAAAGTCTAGGCAGTGGGTGGTGTAGTCATTGCTTGAATTGAGGGTGCCTTGATTGAGGCCAGTTTGCTTGGCGCCTTCTAATTAGGGGCAGTTGGTGGTTTGTAGAATCATTCTCGATTCTCATTGGGAAAGAATGCACACCTTTGAGGACACACACAGTTTCAAGGGAGGTTGTTGCAGCAGCTAAAGGGGTCGCCAAAATAGAGATTAAGCTTAGGGATTGTGGTTGAGTGCAGGGGATAGAAATAGTTGGTGAGAAGAGAATGATCTGGGTTGCATGTAGAGAAGAGTTGGAAGCTTAAAACTGACTGTAGGGCATCGATTTGTCTAACATTGGTGATAAAATAAATAGACAAAAAAATTTTAATAGATTTTAAAATTTAGGACTGTAAGAATAAGTTCTTCAGGTACTAAGGGTGGCTTGAAAAATCAAAGTCGACAAACTCCATGTTGAGGTCTCAGAAGGCGGGGCTTCTATTTTTTGTTGGCACAATCACAAGGTTTCTTAAGGCAGGGAAATACACAGAACCTATAGAGGTAGGAGCACCTATCTATTTTCTTGTTGTTTTTGAGTATCTTGCATCCGAGGTGTGTTTTTGAGTTTATTCTACTTTCTTTTTGTGATTTGATATGTTCTCCAAATGGGATTTTAGGGTTTTATGAACATAATCTCATTGGAAATCGTTGGAAGGTGTTGGGAGTGGTTCATGGGTTTGATTGCATTTTGGATTTTTGATTGAGTTGCTATGTTTCAAGCTTGCTATCCAAATGAGTATCTCTGAAATGCTACTCTTTTATTGTTTATAATTGATTTTCAAGTTTCAAGGTTATTTTATTTCTTCGGTGTATAGTTGATTTTTCTAGTTATTAGGCATATGTGATTTATTCCTAGGGTGGGTTTTTTAAAGTTTTTTCTGGTATTCATGAAATATTTTTCTTCTAGGGTTTATATTATTTTTGTGGGTTTGAAAGTTAAGTTTGATCTTACTATACTGGATTGCATTTCAGGCTGTTTCATGTGCAGTTTTAGTTGTGGTATTTTTGGGGCTTTCTCCTTTTTTTGATTCATATTTTTTTTAACTTTTTTGGTTTATAATGGGAGTTTTTGATCTGGGCTTGCTAGCTATGAAAAAAAGAGGAACTTGTTGTGTTGAGGCAGACTAATAAAAGAATGATTTCCAGCTACTACCTTGTTGTATACTGAATATCACTTCTGGGTCCATTGTGAGATACTAGTTTTAACGAGAATTGAGAGTTGAATGAGATGATATGTTGTGTCATTTTTGTTTTCTGCTTTGATCCATTATCAGTTAGATCATCTTAGTACCTTGTGGCAACAAAGGTGTCTGCATCAATTGTAGACTATGGTTCGGGGCAAAAAGACCTCATAAAGGTATTTTTGTCTGTTAGACTTATAATAGTATTCTAAAAGATGGAATAGGTAAATGTAACTACTAGCATTTTGATATCTAAGAATTCAAGTTCTAATGTAAAAATCGGTGTTGGTTTTAATACAATGTGACTTCTCTTTGTAGCTCAGAAAATTTTATAATCATCAATATCATAGTAATTTCAATTATCTCTAGGTATTGTTATAAAATTTTATAATTCATCAACAATGGAGTGATTTTTATCATCTTGAGGTGTTGTTATATAAGGTGTTTCTACATAGAAGTAATTCTCTTGGTCTGAATACATCATATTCTGCTCATGTTGAGGCTATACAAACTCTATTAGGCGCATGCTCTGGAATTTAAAATATGATTCATTTGAATTTAAATCAAAATTTGTATGGTAGACAAGGGGATTACTGAGAACCTGCTCTGTACATTTTGTGTGGTATCCTTTCTATTTGAAGATTGGGAAACTCTTTTTGATTTTATACCTAATGAGATTAGTCTTGGAAATAGCATAGAGATGGAAATTTCTGAAGTCCGTGACAATTCCTAATCAAAATGGGGACTAGATCTAAATCATACTTAACTTGTGAATCTGTGGGAAAAAAATTCTAAGATTTTGTACATAAATTTCTGTGAGTACGATATTGGATGCCCATATGGGTAAAACTCAAAAAAGGATACCGAATTAAAACTTGAATGAAACCCCCCAAAAGCTGACTCATTGGCATCAAACAAAAATTCATCACTAGAAAGTTTGTTACCTGAAGAGTCAAACTCATGTATATGGTATTTGGATTAATCAATCCTAAAAAATTGAAGGTGATAACTCAACATTTACGTTGGTCTTCTCCCACATAATCTTCAAGTCCCGAGGCTACAGAGAATATTGTAAAAAAACTTAAATATTAGATGTTTCAGCATTTCAGCAAAAGTCCCTTTTTGTAAATCTTTAAATTTGGCACTTAGAACTTAACTATAATTGGAAGAGAATGTTTTAGTAGACAGGCATATTCAAGAAGTAAAAACAAACCAAAAAGTTGATGGAGTTAGCACTCCATCTCCAATAACCATACAAATGCCAACAAATCTATCACTAGCAATACAACCTGAACTTTTTTACATTTTTCAAGAATTATTTCTAATCTTGTCTCATTCCTTGTGTTAGAAGGAAGCTGCAATTTATATGTTAAAAGTTCCTCATCTGTAGTTTCCTGATTTGGGAAAAGGCTGATTTTGGCATGCCTGCATAATAAAGCATACAATGAAAATTTCTCACCTAGATCAGTAAACAATACTGTAAGATTCTATACGTTACCACTTTGTAGCATAGATAGAAAAAATGTGTAAACATTTATTCCATGCCAAATGACAAACAACAATCTACAACAGTGTATATAAAGTGTATATCATTCGTTGTGATGCCTCCTGCACCTCCTGCTGCAATTCTTTTAGCCCCTGCTAGGGTTTCTAAGGGAGCAGATGCCTGTATGGTGGATGTGGCTACTAAGGGTATTGCTTGTGTGGATGCCTGTATGGTGGATGTGGCTGCTGCTGAGAGATTCATGGTGGCTTCTTCCCTTGCTACGCCTAGTTCTCCTGGGTGGATTAGGGTTTTGCCATCAGCAGCTAGGGATTATGTTCCTTTGGTGCCTGCTATGGATCTTCTAGCTGCAGGGGGCTCCTCTCTGTGAAAACCTGCTACCTCTAAGCAGTCCTTGGCTACTGGAAAGCATGTTGTTTCCCCTTTCCCTCTCTCTAACTCTCTAATCCTCCATGTGGATGGAGAGGTGGTGGAATCCATTGATCATGCTTCTTCAGTTCTTGAGGATCATGGTCATATTTGCAAATTTAAGGGTCTCTGGCCGAGTCTTCCAGATTTGCATGCCTGGATTTCTCAGCATTGGGAACCAATCATTTCTGAAATGGTTCACATTTTCCCAAAGGCAAGGGGTTTTTTCATTGCCAAGTTTGAGAGGGCTACTGATAGGAAAGTGATATTATGTGACCATTTTTTTAGCTGGAATGATCAGAGCATGCTCATGATGAAGCCTCAGCATCCAAACTTTGATGCTTCTACTGAGTCTTTCTCCAAGGTTCCTACTTGGGTGAGGCTCCCTCATCTCTCTCTTCATTTCTAGGTTAACTCTCTTCTTAAGGTGGTGGGTGAGGCTCTTGGGGACTTCTTGATGGTTGATGAGGAATCAGACGATATTCTTCACTCAACTTATGCTAGGATCCTGGTTTATTTGGATATGTCCAAGGGTCTTCTAGCAAAGATTAAGTTGCTGCATCCTAAAGGGTCATGGATCCAAACTTTAGATTATGAAGGCATCCCCTTCAGATGTAGGAGATGCTTTAAAATTGGTCACTTAGCGGACTAGTGTGGATTGGAAAAGATTAAAAAACTTGCTTCTTGGTGGAAGGGGGCCTCCTCCCAACATTACTTTGTTGTGAAGGATTCTTGTATCAGAATTTTTTCTCAGGTTGTCTCTTCTTCTCAGGAGTTAGATGAGTCCAATGTGCCTCTTGGGTCCGTTGATGGCTCTTCCCTAGGAGTTGTCCCCGAATTTGATGTTCGTGGCTATGAGGGTAGTGGGGCTTCTGCTCCTCTTATTGGCAACTCCTCGCTGGTTTCTTCTGAAATGGTAGCTACTGAGTCATCTTCTGATGCTGCCTTGTTGGATTCTCCCGGCCCTTTCCTGGGATAGCCTCAGGTTTTGGGGGTCCTGAATCTTGATTCGAATATTAAGCTCGAAATGGCTAAGGATGAGGATGGTGGGTGGACCTCTGTAAAAGGAAAGAAAAAATCAAAACGTCCGCCCTCTTTTGATGTCTCTTCGTTCCCAGAAGGGGAAGAAATAATTTGTTTGAATTTCCTTTGCTGGCAGATGTGTTGCTGCTTGCTGGAAGTTTTTGGGCTACTGGTTTCTTCTGTAATTTATTTTAAACAACGTTTTATCTTGTAAGGGTGCTAGATTTCCTTTTCTGGTATCTTTTTTGTGTCTAGGTTGAGGGTGCCTGTTTTAAAACCCTCGTGGTGGTCTTGCTTTGTATCGTTATAAAGTGCTACTTTGAAAATCCTTTTTGACCATTTTGTACAGGGTTTCGGGGCTGCTTCAAAACCTGTATTTACCTTAATAAAAAACAATCTACAACAGTGTAAGCACTCAACTTTTGAATACCATGTCACATATATTGAAAATAAGATGAGAAACATAACAAATTGGGACATTCAACCAGTATGGCTTCACATTGTAATCAACTATTTGAAATACAAAATAGAGAAAAAAAAAATTGTCACAGTTACAAGAAAAGGGCAATTGTTCATTTTAGATTGTACAATCAGCTTTGATCACTAAAAAGACATATTTGAAAAAAGGAACCAAAGTTAAAGTCCACCCAAAAAAAAAAATGACAGGGCTCCATACATCTCTTCATTTCACCTAGAAAGTTGAATATCTTCAGCAAAAGTAATCTTGAATACATAGAGTGGTGAGATACTTAAATTCCCATAGACTACGAACGTCGACGGTCTTGCAAGATTCCTTCTGCATAGTATCACAAGGACTAAAGTGATTTTGTGCCTCACTGATGAAGGTAACAAGTATGACTAAAAGCTCTGCCTTGGCATTGACGAGCAAGATTTCCTAAACAAAAATATTATGAAAATCAGAAGATGTAGGAGCTAATGACTGCAATATACAAGGGTGTCGCGGTGCAAAACAAGAGCAAATCAGTTGATCAAGGCAACAATCATAACTTATAGTTCTATCTTGGCACGGATGAACAAGATTTCATCAGGCTGGACTGTATGATCATCTGCGCATTAGTCCCAACGCATGTGCAAAACTGAATTATAGGTAAGTTTCTTTACCTTCTTCACTCTCCCATTTCATTCTTTCAATGTGTTTTTTCTTTTTAGGGTGAAATTGTCTTGGTAGTTTAATTTTTTTGTTCTTAATTGTTTTCATCAAGTGCGATATTTTATTCGTTCATGCGTGAAACCATTCATATACTTATATACTCTCCCCATCGAGCAGGAGTAAGAGTATTGCATAGCCACATCTGAATAATACATACTCTAAATTCAGATGAGCAGAAGCAAAGAACTTCAAGAAAGAGGTGGCATTATGAGTGAAACAGATGTGGAATTTCAAGAAATAAGAGGATTTGTGCATCTGGGCTTCCAGTTTAACAAGGACCAACTAAGCCCTAAATTAATAAGTGTTGTTCCAGGGCTGAAGGGCTAAATGGGGAGAAAGGAGGAGAAATGGAAGAGAGCCTGGTATGTGGCTTCTACTCTCAACATATAACAACACCTTAATCATTATCAAGAATTAACCCATCTCTCATTAGATAGGTCTTT
This sequence comes from Thuja plicata, assembly GCA_018584345.1. NCBI lineage: Eukaryota > Viridiplantae > Streptophyta > Pinopsida > Cupressales > Cupressaceae > Thuja > Thuja plicata. The sequence goes on from MU227024.1 coordinate 304,787, forward strand.
TGCATGATGTTCTATGGCTAGCAATCCTGCATTCATTCATCATTCAATGAGATAAAAAGCTTACTGCATCAACATCTATAATATTATGCTTACTTTATCTAGTAATTTGTGCCAAATTGAAAAATCTATTGAAAGTATCACTAATATTTGAATATGAAAAACTAGTCAACTTTCCTTCCATAAAAAGTTTCAATTGTAATTTTAAACACCATAAATTTAAATACATAAAGCCAAACAAATATATAAAGACTTAAATACACTATTCGGAAAAACTTTAAAGTTAAAAGATCACAAATTTGCAGACAGAAACTTCGAAAACGAATTTAAACCAAAACAAAGCATAGTTCATATTCCGGATTGTCAGAGATATAATTTTAAATAACCACCAAACAGACCAAGAATTTATGTAGGGTTATAAGATTTTGAAACAATCCATCGTGGAGAAAATAGCAGCAATTTCTATCTACCATAACATAATATTAAATAGAAGCCAAGATAAATACTTTTCAAATTTATTTAACTTATTTTGTGTGCTGGTTAAAGAAATATGTATCATTTCTCACAAACCAATGATACCTCCGTTTATATTTCTTTACATTTGGATAGATAGATGGTGATCAGGATAGTTATCAGGATAGTTTAATTAAGTCCAATATAATTTGTATTTGTATTTTTGGGTAAAATTGTGTTAGTCTTTTATTTGATTTTATCTCATTAAAATATTTGTTTTGAATTCATTAAGTAAAATGAAGTTGTGATTAAGAAACAATCTTCAAAATGGAAATATGGGGAGTATATTGAAATGAATGAATTTTTTTAATTTGAAGATTGTTTCTTGAGTTTAGTATTATTGTATATGATTTTCTAGATCACTTATATTATTATTTTTTATATAGATGTTTTCAATTTCAAACTTTTAAAGACTATTATTTTGGAATTTTACAAAAAGATAAAATTTCATTAAATAATTGATTCTATTATCAAGATACAAAATCTAACCAAACCTCACAAATGCCTTCTCAATATGTTTTTGAAATATATTATCATAACAACTAATGACTTAAACTTATATATAAATAAAAAATCAATATAACCAAATTCAAAATATTCAACAATAAAACTAAAATGTAACAATAATTTTTAAAAAAAATTAATATTACCATAAAACTTAAAAATTTAAACCAATATTAACTAAAAACAAGAAATAAATTATTTTATATAATAAAATTAAAATTAAATTACACATTAAATCGAACTCTTAAATAATATATTTAGGATAATAAACTGAAAAATATAAAATAAAAGTGGAAAGGTGCAGAATATACAGTTTTATGCAGATCAAGTCGAAACACTTCCGATCTCATTGTCCATAAAATGGGAGGTAGAAATATTAAATGTTCTTTCCCATCCATCCGGGTCAAATATTAGGGAATTACAACAATTATATTAGTGAAGTGGAAACAGTCCATAAAACTTCACTATCGTTTCTAGCCACATTCACAAAAATACAAAAATTTTCATTTTCCCGTGTGAAAGAAAGACATAAAATTCTGCCAGTCTTCACAAAATATTAATTAAGAGGACTCGTACTTTTCGCATTCCTCATGGTTCTGTTTTTCTAGAGATTCGGTCTGTTGTCATGAATTTTTATTATTATTTCTTACCTAAGAATATAACATTGTAATTATGATGTAATCGTCTTTGCTTATGTTTGATTCCCCATTTAAGTTGAACTCATAGTGAGATAGTATTTACTCCATTCACTTAATTTCTCAAATTTGAGATTGATATTAAGGATCTATAGTTTTGTGGAATTGAGATTCTATCTTCGTGATGATCTTCAAATTAGAAAGTAGTTGTTTGGTTGATTAATACAATTTTAAGATTACATAGATATTTTAAAATTTTAACATAAAAATTTTATATAGGAAGATTTTTGTAGTTCTTAGAAGCAAAAAACTTTCACAAGTGCATATATTAGTAATAAAAATTTGGTGCCTTTCATTTTCACATTTTATTTGTGCATTTTGTAAGACTTCATAAAAAGATCCAATTGAACACACACACACACACACACACACACACACACACACATCAATTCAACAACTATTAAATGAAGTGTTTCAAATTTAAATTTTTTATATTTTCTAAATATTTTTTAATTAAATCAATTTATCCATAAAATAATTTTTTTTTCTATAGATCTTGTCAAGGTTCTATTAGACGTTATGGTGGTAGAAGTGCTCTATAAATATCAATAAAATATATTTTTTATTTCTCAAAATCAAAGTAGGCATGGTGTCTAATAATTGTGTAGAAGACATTATTATGGAATATGAAAATACATATAAAGAAAATTCAATTTTATATTGCAAAGATTAAGATAAGGATTATAGTAGTATAAATAGAAAATATATTATATATTAATATGTTTATAATAATTTAGACTTGATAGTTTTTCTTCTTTTGTAAAGAGTTGATAATAATATAAAAATATAATCATTGACGCATCTTAAAAAACCACTTTCATAGAAATCTGTGGAATTTTACAGCTATACCTACAATATAAATTGAAGATCTTCCTGAAAGAAAGAAACCAAAAAAATGCAGATTAAAAATAGAGGAGAGCCATTGAATAATAAAATGATTTCTATTAATCATTGTGCAATACAATATCTATAAGATGCATGATAGAGGAAAGCCATTGAACAATAAAATGATTTATATTAATCATTGTGCAATATAATATATATAAGATGCATGATTTATACTATATTTAACTCCACCATATGAGAGGAGATTACAATGAAGATCCTTGTATGAAGTAGAAAAATACGGATTTGAACTATGACAATTCGTGATCTGCATATCACCTATGAGCATTTAATGACTAGATTACTGAATTAACAACCTTAGTTTTGGGGGAGAAAGAACTGTTGGATTTTCAGAATAAAATTTGATTGTCTTGAGCAACTTTTGTTGACTTTTAATTCTCCCCTGTTTATTTCTGATAAGAGTAAATTAGATTTTTTGAAGACTTCGTTGAGATAATTTGAAATCTGATTTTATGTGGACTTTGAAAGATAAGTTCAAATCTGATTTCTTCTTTGGACAACAAATACTTTATAAGGAAAAAAATATTTTTATTCTTTCAATAGACGTGTAAGAAGTTTATTTGCAGCAACAACAAATTAGTTTATTTTGTAAGTGCTCTATTTTATCAGAGATTTATTTTTTGCAACAACAGTTGTAATCGATTATTCTATTAAGCAATGATTACTTCAGATAATTTTGTAAGACCTTTGAGAAGCTCAAAATATTTTGTATGCAGCCCCAGGTAGCTGTATGTTTATTTCAGTTGTAAAAGTAATTTCCAGTTAATAGAAGCAAGAAGAAGCTTGCATATTTCTCCAGTTCTGTTCGACCTTATGTTCTGCCCTATTTTGGGGTTTCTTGATTTTAGTTGTTTGCTGAAACAGAGCATTTCCTGTGTGTTTCCAGAATATAGAGTGATTCTATATTCTTTACATGGTATCAGAGCTGATTGGCCCTCAATCCTTGTGAGTTTGGGCACTTGTATTTTCTGAGTATTTGTTTTTCTATCATAGGAGACATGACTGGAGATGTAGGAAAGAGCTGGCAGTAGCCACCATCCTTTAATGGACAAAATTATGATGTTTGGGCAAAGAAGATGAAGACCGTTATGGTTGCAAACAATTTGTGGGAGCTTGTGGTCAGTGTCTTTGTGGATGTGACTGACACAGCTCTGTTTGCTTCCCTCACAAACAATCAGAAGACTCAGTTGAAGGAGTCGAGGAGGAAAGATGCAAAAGCTTTGAGCTTGATTGAAACTGCCTTGATAGAGGCAATCTTTCCTAGAATAGCTGTAGCTAATTATTCTAAAGAAGCTTGGGATATTCTCCACACAAGTTTTAAAGGGACTGAAAAAGTTTGTGTGGTGAAGCTCCAAATGCTTCGAAAAGAATTTGAGACTTTTCTCATGAAGAACAATGAGTCCATTTCAGATTTCAGCTCAAGACTCTCTGGTTTGATAAACCAGTCGAGAACTAATAGAGAAACCATGGAGGAGCAAAAAATAGTAGAGAACATTTTGAGAAGTCTTCCCTCAAAATTTGATATTCTAGTTATTTCCATTGAATAGGCAAATGACCTCTCAACATTGACTGCTGATGAGTTGATGGGTTCTTTCCAAACCCATGACCATCGCATAAATAGATCAAGACATTCTTCTCAAGAGCAAGCTTTCAAAGCTCAATCCAATGCAAGAGGCAGGGGAGAGGAAGAAACAACTCTGGAAGAGGCTCATGAGGCAGAGGTTGTAGCAACTCCGGACAACAGAATGCTGGAGGAGAAAGCTCAGAATGAGCAGCCACAAATGAGTGAGCTAGCAAATCTCTAAATAATTCTAGAGGAGGTAAGAAGAATAGTAACTCGAACAAGAGCAATGTTGAGTGCTATTATTGCCATAAATTTGGGCATTATGCAAGTGAATGCTGGAAAAAGTAAGATGATCAGTCAAAGCAAAGTGCTAATGTCGTTGATGTGAAAGTGGGTGATGGAAATAATCCCACAGCCCTCATCATGTGCAATATTGGTGAAGAAGGCATCCCCAAGGTCTGGTATTTGGATAGCGGTTACAGCAATGACATGAGTCATAATGAAAGTATTTTTTCTTTCATTTATAAATCTATAAAATAAGAAATTAGAATGGGGAACAATGGAATTGATCTAGTTGTGGGCAAAGGATATATTATGATCTGCACCAAGCAAGGTGAGAAACAAGAAATTCAAAATGTTTATTTTTCCCCAAGGTAAAGCACAATATGATGAGTGTTGGACAACTCATTCATAATGGATATAAAGTGTTGATGGAAAATGACCAATGCATCATTTACAAGAAGAATGGGAGTAAAAAAATTATTGCAGTAGTCCAAATGACAAAGAATCGAATGTTTCCATTGTAGGTAGAAATGTGTTTCTCTTCAATTTGAGCAGTTGCATCTCCCAAGAAAGCATGTACAACAATACAACAACCAGCCTTCAAGAGCATGATTGAAGACTCCTCCAAGCTATGACATTTATGGTATGGACATCTTGGCTATGTTGGTTTAAGTTTATTGTCCAAGAAAAGAATGGTAGATGATTTACCATGTATTAAAGAGTTCAGTAGCAAGTGTGAGGCTTGCATTTTGGGAAAGAAACATAGGCTGCCCTTTAATTATGGAACTATAGAAGGGCAATAGCACCATTAGAGTTGGTGCATACTGATTTAGTTGGCCCTATGCATACCACTTCCATTAGGGGGAGTACTTATTTTATGACCTTCATAGATGATTTCAGCCGTAGAACATGGGTATATTTTATGCAAAATAAATATGAAGCTTTTGATAAGTTTTTAGAATTTAAAGCCCGAGATGAAAAAGAAAGTGGACACAATTTGAAAGTCCTAAGGTCAGACAGAGGGGGGAAATATGGGTCTCCAATATTTTTGTGAAATTTTGCAAGCAAAATGGCATAAAGAAGGAGATAAAAAACATTTATACTCCGCAGCAAAATGGAGTGGCTGAAAGAAAGAGTAGAACCATTGTTGAGATGGAAAGAATTATGATGAAAGAAAAAGGACTCCCAATTGAATATTGGGGAGAGGGTGCAGCAACAAAAGTCTATTTGATAAATAGAAGTCCTACAAAGGTAGACTGTGATAAGATTCCATTGGAAGCATGGGCAAAGCATAGATGGATGGTTGAACACTCAAGAGTGTTTAGGTGTGTAGCATATGCTCACATTCCAAAAGAGCAAAGACAAAAGTTGGATGAAAATGGTGTGAAGTGTATATTCATGGGATATAGTCTTGATTCAAAGACATATAGATTGTATAACCTAGTCACCAAAAAGATAATCATTTCAAGAGATGTGGAGTATATTGAGAATGAGTCATGGGATGGCTCGGTGGACACATCATCAAGCACTTCAAGTAAAATGCCTATTATTGTTGAAGATGATATAAAAATAGATATAGAAGGCTCCAAAAGGCAGAAAATTTGCCCAGCAGAGACCAGAAAAAAATACTAAGAGTTGTGATCCCACTCTCGCCTCCCTCGTGCCAAGAAAGACCAAGAGTCTAAGGGAGATATACCAAGATGAAAGGTATGAAACTGAATTTAATGAAAACATCAATTTTGCATTATTTTCTCATGGTGATCCAATTTATTTTGAGGATGCTGAAAAAGAAGAAAAATAGTGTAAGGCCATGGATGAGGAAATAGATGCAATAAAAATAAATAAAACTTGGGAGCTCACTAATTTACCTCCTAAAAAGAAGGTTATTGGAGTTAAGTGGGTCTACAAGACCAAGATCAATGCTGAAGGATAAATAGATAGGCATAAGGCTCGATTGGTGGTCAAGGGGTATAAACAACAGTTTGGTAGAGACTATGATGAAACCTAGGCCCCTGTTGCAAGAATGGAAACCGTGTGTGTTGTCATAGCAATTGCAGCCCAACACAAATGTAAGGTATATCAAATGGATGTGAAATCTGCCTTCTTGAATGGAGTATTGAAAGAAGAGGTTTATGTGGAGCGGCCACCTGGTTATGAAGTTTCAGGTCATGAATGTAAAGTGTATAGGCTGAAGAAGGCTCTTTATGGGCTTAAGCAAGCTCCACAGGAATGGTATAGTAGAATTGACTCGTATTTGATGAGCAATGGCTTTTGCAAAAGCGATGGTGAGCCTACTCTTTACATCAAGGCAGAAAATGGTAATATTTTAATTGTTTTCTTGTATGTTGATGATTTAATCTTTACTAGGGATAATGATTTCCTCATTGCTGATTTTAAAGAGGCCATGAAAAGAGAGTTTGAAATGTCAGACTTGGGACTCTTGAGATATTTTCTAGGCATAGAAGTAAAAAAAATGCATGATGGTATTTCCATCTCTCAAGAAATATATGTAAATAAAATATTGGAGAGATTTAGAAGGCAGAGTAGAAAGGCTACCCCAACACCAACTATGGTAGGTCTAAAGCTAAGAAAGAATGATTGCAGCAACAATGTGAATCTGACTTTGTTTAAAAGCTTGGTCGGAAGTTTGATGTATTTAACAGCAACTAGGTCAGACATTATGCATGCAGTAAGTTTGATTTCCAGATTTATGAAAACTCCAAAGGACTCCCATTGGCAAGTGGGAAAGAGAATCCTAAGGTATGTTAATGGCACCAAGGGATATGGTATTTTGTATACTATTGTAAATGATTTTGGATTGATTAGTTACACAGACAGTGATTGGGAAGGGAGTTTGGATGATCAGAAGAGCACTTTTAGATATCTCTTTGACATGGGTTAAGGTGTAATATCATGGGCTTCTAAGAAGAAACCCATAGTTTCTCAATCTACAGCAGAGGCTGAATATATAGCAGCAATTGTAGCAGCATGTCAAGCTATTTGGCTGAGGAGGATCTTGGCAGATTTGAAGGAAGAACAAGAGGATGGAACTACAATATTTTGTGATAAATCTCCTCAATAGCTTTGTCAAAAAATCATGTGTTTCATGGAAGAAGCAAGCACATTGAAATAAGGTATCATTTCATTAGAGAATTAGTTGAGAATGGTGAAATAAAAATGGCAATGGGGGAGTGTTGGATTTTCAAAATAAAATTTGATTGTCTTGAGCAACTTTTGTTAACTTTTAATTCTCCCCTGTTTATTGCTGATAAGAGTAAATAAGATTTTTTGAAGACTTCTTTGAGATAATTTCAAATCTAATTTTATGTGGAATTTGAAAGATAAGTTCAAATCTGATTTCTTCTTTGGACAACAAATACTTTATAAAGCAAAGAATATCTTTATTCTTTCAATAGACTTGTAAGAATTTTATTTGCAGCAGCATCAAATTAGTTTATTTTGTAAGTGTTATGTTTTATTAGAGACTTGTTTTTTGCAACAGTAGATGTAATCGATTATTCTGTTATGATGTGATTGCTTCAGATAATTTTGTAATAGATTTGAGAAGCTCAAACTATTTTGTATGCATCCCCATATAGCTGCAAGTTTATTTCAGTTGTAGAAGTAATTTCCAGTTAATAGAAGCAAGAAGAAGCTTGCATATGTCTGTAGTTCTATTATTTTTTTATGCTCTGCCCTATTTTGAGGTATCTTGATTTTAGTTGTTTGCTGAAATAGAGCATTTCCTGTGTGTTTCCAGAATACAAAGTGATTCTATATTCTTTACAAGAACTAGATCAAACCGAACAGAAACCAGTGATCCAAAATCTATGTGTGGTAAATTGTTGTTAGAATTAAACACTAACAAAATCAATTACTTTCAAACTTCCAACGTCATTTACAATAAAATTACACAAAAATTTTTAAAAAGGAATATCTTTAATTTCAAAGTCCACGTGTGTGGTAAGAAGACAAGGCCATATTTTTCAGCACTTTTATTCTTAATTTTTATTCATCATGTGCGATATTTATTATATTTACATGCATAAAACCATTCATATATCTATACTTTCCCTATCAACAAGGAATTCTACCAGTATTGAATAGAAACAAAGTTTAATAATACATACCCATATTCCAGATAAGGAGAAACAAAGAACTTCAATATAGAGGTGACACTATGAGGGCAATAGATGTGGAATTTCAAGAAATAAGAGGATTTGTACATATGGGTTTCCAGGTTAGCAAGGAGAGATTAAGCCCTAAATTAGTTAATGTTGTCCCTGGATTGAAGAATTTAATTATTACTACCCATGAGAACTTTCCAATGCCAAATTGGGAGAAATGAGAAGATATGAAAGAGCGCCTCAAACTGTGGGCTCGATGTGTGGCTTCCAATCTCAAAATATAACAACAATTAAATTATTATCATGTATTTGGTTCACCAAAAAAGGTTTGAGAAAGAATTATTAATCAAAGAACTAACTGCTGTAATTATTGGGCTTTCTATGGTTTCTCTGCAATATGAGGATTGAGATTGAATTGATCACATGATATAGTTTTCTATTGAATTTCTTTGGAGAAATACTATGAATCAGTACACACCCTTCCATTATTCCAACATCAATATGGTCAGGGTTTCATGTTAGGGTTCATGTTAAGGTTTATCTTAAAATTTAAATTTTAGTTTCATGTTAGGGTTTGATGTTGGTTCATATTAGGATTTCACATGTTAGGGTATAATGTTATGTTTAATATGAAATTTGTACTACTAATGTTTTCTAATATCTTGTAACATTTTCCAAATATTTTCTAACATTTTCCAAAGGTTTTCTTAGGGTTCATTTTAGGGTTAAATATGGTTAGGGTTTTATGTTATGGTTCAATATGGTTAAGGTTTCATGTTAGGGTTAATGTTAGATTTTATGTTGATTTATATTTCAGTTCCATGTTAGGGTTAATTTGTTAGAGTTTATGTTGATTTATGTTTCTCATTATTTTACTTAAATCCTATTTATGGTAAAAGATACATTATTTCTATTTTCAAATAACATTCTAAAATGACATATTTATTGATTTATTTTTTATTTACTTGTTATTTTTTGTACAAATATGTTGAGGAAAAATAATATTGTAATTGACAACTTCTTCCATCATGTTGATCTTTACAAAATTTATGATGAAGAAAGAACTACCTACATGTCCGCAAAATAAGTATTACCAAAAAGGGGTCTAATTACATATTGATCACCTTCACACCTTGAGTGAGAAATTTAAATCATTTCTATAGAGATCCAGAAGTTTATGAATTGGCCAGTTGTAATCAATGCAATGTAGCATAAATACGTGATGTCCCAGGGGAGGTGTGGTTTCTACCAGCTTCAATAGTATCATAAATTGAGTACCCCTCTCTACTACATGGAAATGGAAAGCTATGGTTAGAATAAATTCTTTGAGGTATGCAAATAAGTACTATGAATTTGAAATCAGCACTACCATGGTCAAATTGTTTATTTGCAGTTTTCTTCCTAGTCAAACATCACAAGGAGTTTAAGGAAAATTGTTGGGGAGAAAATACGAACATGGACATAATCAATTTCAAATTTTTTTTTGAAAATGCATCCTGGCATAGGTTGTTGGAATCTACGATGTCGCACATTTGAGCATCTATATTGGTTTGATGTTCTGAACCTTGTGGCTGAAGATTTCATTTCACCTAATGTAGTCCACTGCAGATGTGATAATCACGTTAACTAGGATAAAAACTTAGCTTTGTGAAAAATAGTTCATATGGTATGTTTAAGAATACATCAAAATTGTGTAATTATATTGTTCAATGTAAATGTTTGGGTGACTTGACTTTTCATAGTAGAACAATACAAGATTGTTGTTTAATATATATTATACTATTGACATAACCATTGCACCCTCAAAGTTGCAAGTGCTAGTTTTATGAAAAGAACAGGCAAGAAAATATTTCTAAAATGGAGACATTAAATTTGATTTATTTTTATTTACATGTGGACATTTTATACTATTTCATGTAGAAACAATTGACCCAAATAATAAAGTTTGTTTCTTTCACGATGAATTATTGTGGGCAATGACTTGCTTGCAAAAGGCCATAGGAAACCCATCATCTATCAAGTACACTCAAAAAAATGGGCCCAAATTTAGGTGCTGATGATAGAAATAATATCTTTAGTTGGGATGGAAAACATGTCAGAGAAATATTTCATTTGGCCAAGGTTCAAAAAGGATGAATAGAAAAATCCACCACAATGTCTTATTCCATAATGCCTACAATTAAAAATAGAATCTTGCAATTTAGTTTTGTGGGAATTTATCGTTAAAGATGTGAAATCCCTAGAGGATTATAGAGCCCATGTTGATAGCTTAATTTTCTCTCTTCTGACCTAAACTTTATCTTCACAATACACGCCAAGTTTCTTTGTTACATCGATTTCAATTCCCTCATGTTTATGTAGTATGTATGCAAAAATTAATCATTTAATGTGACAGTGATTCAGTGGTATTTTCCACAGACATTATTGATTCAAAAAGGCCATTATTGATTCATAGGAGGACTGTGATGACGATTTGGGAGTTGATTTGGCCATAGTTTCTCCTAATTTTTTTAGGAAATGAAAGGCAGAGGGTAAGAATGTAAAAAAAAGGATCATAGATGGGCTACAGATTCTAAGTGAATCAAAGTAGCTACAAAAATACACACATTGAACAATCTATTCTATTCAAAGTTAGAAATTATTCAGCATGTTAAAAAAAAATGTTTCAAATATTAATCAATTTTACATACATGGAGTATAGAATTATCTTCTTACATTAAACAACTTGGATAGTGCAGATCAACATACATTTTTTAACTCTCTTGTTACAGTGTGACACAATCAAACCATATCGTAAACTTACTAAGAAGTGTGACCCACTTTCTTTCTGTCCTTCCTTGTCACCTTCCAACTCTATTCTTCTTATTGTATTGTTCATAGTACTTATATAGTTGTTGAGGTTTAGAAATACCACCCCAACTAAGGCATTAGGGCTCAACATTATTCTATCCTAATAATGGAAACCTTCTCAAGCTGTGGGTGTACTCTGATTAAGAAGGAGTCTTTGCATTCTAGGCTGATTCCTATTTGATATGGAATATCACCTCCTGATTGAAAAACTTAGTGGGAAAAGGGATAAAGAAACTTTGAAAACTGGAAGTGAAAGTGAGGTGATACACCAAAATCAAATCAGACTTTGTTTGGAAACTAATGCAAAAATCCTAACTCATATACCAAATTTTGATACTTTGAATATCTGAACAACATATAGGTTAAAGACTTGGCTACTAGGGTATAAACCACAAATAGCTTAATTTTTCAACAAACATACATATTCTTCATGAGGTCTGAATTTTTTTCACATAGAGGAGGAATAATAAACATTCACTTCTCCTAGCTACCAAAATGAATAAACACTTATGAAGAAAGATAAAAACATGATTTGAAATCAAAACTCAAAAGAATATAGGTAAAATAGATCATCTTCTTTATTATCCTCCAAAAAATTTGAAAAGTAGGTTACACACAAGATCTCCAAGGCATCAAGGAACAATATGCTCACTTTTAGCCTTCTCTCAAAAATCTGCAACCCCTAAACATGAAGTAAAAGCCCAGCTATATAACCCATAGAGCTCAATTTTCAAAATTACTTCTCCCTCCAAAAAGCAAGTCAATAACCCTAAGGCTTAATTAGTGCCATAAATCTAGACCTAAATATGGCCCCTAAAGTTTGCGCATAAAAGAGTTACATCATTTTTACATATTTTACCAACATGATTACATAATACATACAAAACCCATCAAAAATGCATAAATCCTAACTCATAACATAACCCAACACCATGGCATAGAACCCTAACTCCACTAAGCTGATAACCTAGTTTGGAAAACCCTAACTCCAACACAACCCGACACCATAGTCTAGCTGAGCTAACTCCAGCTCCATACTCGATTATAGCTCATAGCTGACATGGCCATACCCACTAGGAGATATACTACTATCTTCGTGGTACTCAAATTAGTGCCATGGCACTGCTTGAGAACTGTCAAGGCACTGTGAAACTGACAATGCATTAACTTTCTTTGTCAGTGGACTCAAAATTTTGGTAAAACACACTGCATAATGTTTTTACATCTCATTTGCATAACGTTTAGGGTTTTCCTTCACACCGCCATGCTAGGTTGAATCTGGAGTTTGAAACAATGATCAATGGCCTTGTATCTGCATTTGTTTATACTAAGAAGCTTGGGCTTCTTGCAGTGAACTTGGGCTTTGTGTAGAAAAAGAAGTCAAAACACTGGATGCCATAACATATGGTACCTTCTTTGTGGATTTCTTTTGAAGATCACTAGAGTTTTGGGTTTGTTTGATTGACCTAGAAAGATAGAGCTCAGGCTCTATAGACTGTGAGTTGAATACCCATGACTCTCACTGTGTGGTGATACATGGGGATAATCTTGAAGAGCTTAGGATCTTGATGGTTTTATGTCATAACATATGGCACTGGATTAAACTATTGAACTCAGGATGGTGTTTAATGATCCTCGAGTTAAACCACTATAAGCTTGGACTAAGTCCAAGCTGTGGTTGAAATATGTGAAGTTATCCATCGAAATCGGTCTAGAAACTTGGCATATTTCAGCCACAACTTCAGACTCATCCAAAGCTTATAGTGTAGCATGAATGAAGCTTGGAAAAGTGGGAGTCTAAACCATGGATTAAGAAAGTTGAAACTTGAAGAGCTTGAGCTCTTAATGCATGGTGATTGTTTTGAATTAGTTTTAGTTCTGGTGAACTTGATCTTCATTTTTTGAACTGGTCTCCACCCACGACACATGGCATTCTTCTACATCTTGAACTCAGCCTACACAACACCTAGATAAGTAGCATTTACTCTTTCTCTGCAACTTTACTTGAAAATAAATGCATTCTGTTGTCGAGAAGCTGTGATATTTTGCATATTATTTAGGATCTTGGGTTTAAAGGTCTCCATATTTTCTGGGTTCTTATTAGATTTACATCTCTAGTATTTTACTTCTTTTCATGTTGAACTTGGGTCCTTTCACTTGAAGCTCCACCATGTAGCCTCATTTTGTAGCATGTAACCCTAAGTCCACCTCGAGTCACTCTCTGTTACTTTAATGTGGACAAAACTAAGATACCCACATGGCCATTCTTGCATATTCTTGATGTAAACCCAAAACATATGCAAACTTGTCATTCTGTTGTTTGGTTGAAAGATGAACTCACGCCTTTGTCTTGTCATTTTACTATACATAACTGAACTCTATTTAATGTTTCTTTTTTTAAGGCACGACAATAATATCATAACAAAAACATGTTTCTTTCTATCGAGGCTGAACTCCATCTCTATTGTCTGAGAAACATATATGTTTCATTTCCAGCATGATAATAATGTTTTTTTTTAAAAAACACTCTGTACTACTGGTGAAGTCATCGACATCTCTGTTAAGCTGAAGATATTACATGTTTAAACCTTTTAAGAATGTAGTCTCTCTTAGTGTAAAAATACATTGTTATTCATTTTTATACAAAATACCACACATGAGGTTCGAGCACGGGCTCGTGGCTCCCATGGGAAATATTCACAACAAAAACCTCATTCAAACATGCATATCCCCTACTCTGCATCTGCTCGACCTAACACCTGCATACACTAAATTTTTAAATTTGTTCAAACATGAATAATAGCAGCATGTTAGTTGATGGATACACACTGTATAAATAACAACATGTTTTTAGATAGTGGCCTCATATGTTATTTTTATTTTAATACACCAGAATAGCACTGTTTGCTCAATACCCTGCATAGAACATCAATTCATATTCACATCAGGCATATGGATACTGTACTTGACCTCTTTTTATGAAGAAATGAAATATCACAGCATCATTAACCGTTCAGTTGATTCAAGGCCATAACATGAATATACCCTATTTTTCTCCATTCATATGAACATATGTGTAAATGAATATCAATGTTTTTCATTTGTAGCTCATATGCAAATTATCAATTCTGTTATGCATCTTCATTCTTTTGCAAACCATACAGTTATGTAAATATAAACAACAACACTTCATAATATGAGACTGAAGATAACATGATTGATTGTTAAGCATGTATTTTCCATATGACTCCAATTGACTCCAATTCATATGTATTTTCTGCATTTGCATACTTCCTGTAACAACATCACTTCAAATTCATCCTGCATGATGATAGTAAACAATTTCTCCTCCACTTCTGCATATCTCTTTTTAGGACCCTTTATTGGACATGTGTCTCCTACAACATCATTGTATCATTCTTCATGCATTGTATCCTCCTCTTCTGCATCTGCATGAATTGTAACCTCTTGTGATGCACATAACTTTCTTGCATGTAATACCTTACGTGAAGTTTAAGCATGGGCTTGTGAATCTCATTGCATTTATTTTGTTATCTGCATTAAGTTACTTGTTCACCTATTGCACACATATCACCAATCAACATGTTAGGTCAGCAAAAAAAATTAGTCAATTAATGTTTATGTGTGAGTGTCATATGAGATGACACTCATTCATGAATGTTACTTGGTTTGTTTGTGTTCGTTAAACTAACAGGTTGATGTAATTAAAAATATTTCTCAGATAGAAACACTAAGTCCCTTTCATTCAGATATCTGGTCTTGAAAAATAAGAACAACATACATCAGAATAATAATTAATAGTAAAAGGTTTCATGTTTAAAAACAAGTCCCTTTAATACTATCTTTCATTTAGTGTGGATGCATATTTCCTTGTTACATTGAATTTACCAGATAGATATGCATCATTAAAAGAAGTTATTAAAGTTGTATGTTGTTTGTGTTTCATGCATTGCTTCGATCCAGTTGGATCTAACCCCATTTTCTCTCTCATGATGTAGGTGAATGACCCTAAAGACTTAATGAAGATGAATACCTGAACCTGGAGGCCTACGACCTGATAGACAACTAGCTGACAACATACAAACAATAAGGCAATGCATGGGACCCCTAATCCATACTTATATCATGCTTTCTATTATAAAAATGTACTCTTTGATTGTCATGAAATATGAAATATGAAATATGAAAGGACACTTGTATACTACATTAAGTTTGAATGTACAATGTAGTGATCAGTTATAAATTTGAAATTTTGAAATGTGATCAATACTTAGAGTACAATAATGAAATCTGATAATGAATGCAATAATGAAATTTTAATCAACAATACCTGAAAGATAGTGTTAATTGGACCCCTAAAAATGCAATCTTTTCCTATTTGTGTTTATTCTTCTGTATGTTGCAATTTTGGGTAACAATAGTGGTAATATATTACCTAGAAAACATGGAGGAGAGCATGTTGTTAATGTGCATGGTCAAATGGAAATTGTGAGGGCACATTAATACCTCGCGTGGCTATCTATGAGGGAGGTACAAATATTTATTTTCTAATGTGTGATTAGTAGAAGATTTTGACAGCTTTACCTTTTTCCTAAGAAAATTATCAATCTATATTAAGAAAAAATTTATATGTTATAGTTAACAGACACAAAAAAATTAAATAAAAAATATTACATCGGAGGTTAAATTAGTTTTATGTGAACTACTATTTAAAAAGTAATCTTTTTTCAAAAAGAACTTGCAATTTAATCATAGATCACAATATACTTTTAATAATTATATTTCAAAAATAAATATAATGGCTATATAAAGAAACCTACAACTTCCATTTTTCATGTTTTTTTAATGCTACTAATACAAATTAAAATATAAAATTATATTAAAAAGATTATTAAAATTGATGTCTATTGAAATTATTTTATAATTTTAATAGTTTTTGTATATTTCAAAATTATATTAATTTTTTTTTTCATTTAAAAAATAAAGGTTCTTTCAATTTTATTACACTCTAATAAATTTTATATATACACACACATTTAAAAAATATATAAAATTACTTTAGAATAAATATCATAATATAAAGAAAAATAATTACGAATTTTATTTTCAACATAAAATGATTATTTAAATCCTAGACTATAAAATTTAGAAATTTCAATATTTAAGATAAGTGGTAAGGATTAAATGGTGGCATTTTGGATCTTGTTTCTAAGATTCTTAAACCCTAATAAGATGTCATTATTTTACTTGTCGTAGGCTATACTATTGTATTCGGTTTGCACAATTGGTGAATTAGTTTTGCGCCAATCAACCAATCTTAAGTCACTATTTTTTGTTGTTAGAATATTTCTAATGTTTAAATATTTATTTATGAATTAAATAAATGATATAAATTACTTATCTCCTTTATGATTGGTTCAATTGATTTGCTCTTATAGGACCCTTTTTTTGGAGCTTCAACAAATTTGTTATTCCAAAAGTTTTTAACCATAGTTTGTAATATATAATTCATCTATCATTTAATTTATTTTGAAATTAGATTTTTAATTTACAATATAGTATATTTTTATGAGAAACCATATTTAATATTTTATTACTATAAACATGTTATTATATTTTTTTGTTTACAATTTTTAATTACAATATATTTTAACAATATTATAATATATAATTATTATATACTCTAAAATATTTACTATATATATATATA
>MU227024.1:322026-347759 GCA_018584345.1 Thuja plicata
TTCGATAATATATTATAAAAGTACTATGTCATTTAATTTTTAATCTATAATGATTTTATTTTAGTAAATAACTATTAATTAAAATATAATTAATATTAATAATAAAATTAAAATTAAATTTACAACGGCAAATACAATCATTGTTATTAAAACAAGTGCCACGTAGTGGCTAGTATTTGCGTATAAATAATTATAGTTATAATATTCAATATAATTTAATCAAGTATAATAACTTACATAGGTTTTTTTAGATAGCCAAAATTAAAAGGATAGATGATTTTTATTTTAAAAATATAAAAGTTCACTTACTATTATTTCATAAATTATATATTTAATAAAAATATTATCTAACAAAAGTTAGAATAATAAAATGGCTATACACTAGCCTTAATAAATTATTTATACCACATTAAACCTATGGTCCAATTGATGTGGGGTGCATCCTTTCAAGCAAATGTAATAGACATAGCGTTTCCCTAAAATTTGTGTATAAAACCTCAAACTTATTATCTAATCTAAAGATAAATAGCTTTCATGATTTTGTAACTTAAATATTTCACATGTATCCTTTTAAAAAAAATTAAAATTTTGTTTAAAAAATACAGAATTGTAATTGGTTGACATAAATTGTTTTAATAACTAGGTAAGAGAAACTCATTGCAATAGTATGTAGCCTAACAAAAAATACTAATAAGATTTCCGAGTAACTAACAGATTATAACATTCAATATCTAATCTTTCATCAATTTGTCAACTCTTCTATAGCACCTTATATTCATGATTGAGGATAGACTATTTGTGAAATCATACATTATAAAAGAATGATTTAGATAAAACTACCCAGTATTGTAAAACCACCTTAAGAGTTTTGTTTTTTTAATTTCAACTCATTTCATAAATTAAAATGAATGAGCATAGGAATATATTTTATTAAACTGGTGAAAAATAAAATTAAAAATGTACTTGGAAACATTTAATTGATAGGAGAGCACCAAACATGTGATGTCATGTCCCTAAAAGAAGCATTAATGGTGTAAGCATTCAGTCTTCCTAAAAGCACCGGTTAAGGTAAAATTTATTTGCACACGGTCAAACCGAATGCCATGCTCCCATTTGATGCCATGCTATGCACATGATGTCATCTTGTCTATCACACATTTCTTAAGGGGGACCGTGGACAGGAAAATTGATTTTGTTTCGTCAGGCTTAGATACATTTCAGTGTACGGTTTTATAATTTTCTCGGGCATCAAAGTAATTATTGATATTTGTTTTCAAGTTTATAATATTTTAGTTTTAAACTCTCGCAAAAGAAAATGTGGTTATTTTATATTACCAGAAGATAATAGTTCTTATAATTTTCTTATCCTTAATACTTTTACAAAAGATAGTTTAACTAATGATCATAAATATAATTTATAATCAGCCATTATTAATTAAAATTATTTACTTATGCCATTTTTCTTGATGTCTTTTGAGTCTTGCTGGGTGTATTTAATGTATTCATTAGTCTTTAATGATAAAAATTCTTTCTATATACTTTCTTTCATAAAATAATCATCAAGCCATATATTACTGGCATCAAATGTGGGCATGGCATTCAGTTTTGGATTAGAGAAAAATCAGCTTTTGAAGGGTCCCCACAACCCTCATTTGGCTCTGAAGTATTTTCTCTATGACTCACATCCTCTTTAAAGAGATTCGACAAACCATGCTCGATACTAAGTGCCCTTTTCTGATCATCCTTGAGCTTATCACTACTAAGATTCACTTGGATATCAATGTCCTACTCCACGATCTCATTAATCTCCATTTCTTGTCCCCCATCTTCACCCCTCTCATCCTCATCATCATAATACTCCCCACCCTTCTCCTACATAGAGGCCTTTTCCTTTTCCTCTTCATCCCTTTTTCCAACATCATCCCCAATTTCACCCTCCTCCTCAATATTATCCATTCCTTTATCCTTATCTCTCTCAATTTCCTTACCAATTTGCACATTTTTTGCTAGTATTAGGTCAGGATGATTGAAAATTTTCCCTTCCCCACTAGGAAAGTTGTGTTTCCCCTTCAACGGTGATAAGAGAAACTTCTTATTTTCGTTCATCACCAAAATTGTACAATGCTCTTAGATAAGTAAAATGAGACCATTGTGAAGAACAGGGGAACTGACCTTGTTCATATGTTTATTGAGGCTATCTGTCAATGAGAAACAAAGGTAGTAAGGAAGAAAAACCCTCATTTTGTGCCTAAAGTGGTTAAAGAGAACAAAGTGGCAGGTGTGAGCTCTCGTAAACCTCCCATCAACCATAACATACTTCATGATGAAAGTGAGAACATACTTCCACAACTCTTTGATTTTATTTGTATCATAGTCCCTAGAAGTAGGCTTTCCCATCATCTCACATTCAACATCATCCCTAGGGAAGTTTTTACAGCCACATTTGAGATATTTATATCTTGATAGAAGATTAACCCAGTGTGCATCATGCATGTGAGAGTTGAAATGATCTCAGGTGTGAGCTTAAACCTGCACCCATACAAGGAAAAATGGTCCCTCCTCCAATGCTCAGAAATTTTTTGAACAACCATCTTTGCTATGAATTTCTCATACCCTTTCAGGTTCCCCATGAAAAGCATAATCTTGCCTTTTCACAATTTCTTCCAGGCTTTCAGTTCCTCAACCCATTTACTGTAATCGTCTGGTTCCTCCCTGCAAAGATCACCTCCTATCCTCTCAGAATGTAGAAAAAATAGTTTTAAAATAATAAGAGATGCCAATAATTACAATGCAGAACACCCACAAAGCGTGAGAGATAGCATTATGTAAATGCACTCTACCTTCGTAGAAGCACGTGCCCATGCCATAGTTAGGGTAAAAGTGAGAAGTTGTCATCATAGAAATTATTGAGGATATTACCAACTTTTTCATAGTCCTTTCATATTGCACGAGGACAGATATATCTTGGGGCAATAAGATTTCCCCTTCCCTAGTAATGATTTTATTGTAGTTAACCCCATAATTAGCAAGCCTATCTGCCAATGCATTAATTTCACAATAAGTGTGCTTAATGATAACAATCTTAAAGGGGCATGGAATTTGGTTATATCATAAGTAAATAAAATTATTTACGAAAGATGACATCATGTTTATAGTATGGCATCAGATGGGGCATGACAATTGGTTTGACCTAGTGAAAATTAGTTGCACCGTAGCTAGTGCCTTTCCTAAAAGCTCACCATATTAAATTTTAACATTGATTTCATTTCCATCTTCTAACTTGATGTTGAAATTTCTAGGCATCAACTCACAAGCAGAGTTAGTATTGTTGATATTCAGGACAAAGCCAAGGTTTGCACCACCACTATTATTTGGGAATTATTTTTTTGGGGGAAAAATCCCAAATACCAAGTTGCCACCACTATGATTCACGTCAGGCCTTTTGCTGGAGACAATGAAAGTGGTCTTGAAGGAAACCATGATCTCCATGGCTCAATGCTTTCCAACTAGCAAAAAAACAAAACTCAAAATCAATTAAAATGTGTTTTCGATAATGTGAAAAGTGTTTACCAATTGGAAATAGTATTTTAACAGTGTGAAGCAGTAGTTTGGATCCATGAGACACATTTATGGTGGGGGTTTTCCAACTTAGGGAAGCCTATCAGCTAAATATGACTATTGTATCATGTATATATTAAATATTAACTTAAACCATAAATAATTTTGAAATGAGGGAGAGAGGGAAACAGAGCGGAGGTGCAAGGATTTCTTGTTGCAGGAGAAGCTTATATAATGGTGTTTCTGGGGAAGACTCAAGTGAAGATGATCACAAAGGCTATAGGATTTGGCTTTAATGGGTGTTGTGTTCTTTCCCCTCCTAGACAATTTGTTGGGAGACCTTCTTTGCTTCTGTGGGCGGCTGCTGCAAGGTCTATTCTGCATTCAATTTTTTTTGAGCCAATTTTATTTGCTAGTGTTCCTATGCTATTTTTGGAGGACCTGGTGGTGTTTTATAGTGTGTTCATTAGCTTTCGATGTGGATGTAGTGTCGGGTTTATTGGTTTCTACCTTGCATGAGTCTTGGTTCTTTGTTCCCTATTGGCAATTTTTGCTGGGTTTTTATTTCTTGCATGTTGGGATTTGGTCCTCTATGATGACTCTGTTTTGGGTTGATATTTTTTTCCCAATGCTGCATGGTTGAGGTTGATTAGTTTTGTGGGGTTTGTTTTTGTTTCGTTCTCCCTTGTCTTCTTTTAGGTCGCCTCCAAGGGTTTGGTTTTGTGTCTTTGCTGGGGTTGTGTGGCATTTTTTATCTACTCTCGAGGGGTTTCTTTTTTATGGTTTGAGATGGGGTTTTTGTGTGAGCCCTAGTTTATTTTTGGTGCTCTGTAGTAGTTTTTCGTGGTGGGTTCTGTATGCTCTTTCTAGTTGTTGTTTTTCTCTCTTTTGTGGTAAGGCAGATGCTGAAAATTTTCTTAGGCCCATGCTTTCCTCTTATTGTTTTTTGTTAAGGTTTTATTAATTGTTGGCTTGGTTTTCTCTGTCTAGAGCCAAATTCTCCACTTTTCTACTTTTGTGTGCTTCTTGAGTTCTCTGGTGGTGTATTTGTGATACTCCCTTATTGATGGAGTATCCCCTATTAAGGTGGGGTTTCTTTTTCCTACCATGCTTTGGGTTTGGCTCATTATAATTGCTTCTTCCTCTTCTATGGCTCCTATTGAGGTGGGGACATTTTTTATGGAGGTAAAGTATTGCTATATGGGAGAGGTTGTTGGTTTCTCTTTGTGGTTTTACCTGGTTAATGGTAGTCGAGAAGCAAGTGTAAACCAGTGGGAGGTCGTGCTTCTAATGTATGTCATATTGGATTTTCCTATAGAGGTGGATCCCTTTCTTGTTGAGGTGGAAAGGTCATTATTTACTGAGATGAAAATTCTTGCCGGGGTTGGTTGTGTTGTTTATGGTTGGATGGTTGTGGGTGCCATGCTAAAACCCTCTTTGATGGTTGTGGGATTTTTTCAAAACCCATGTTTCTCTTCCCTCACTGGTTCAGCTTGGAATGATTTTTTAATAAGGTATTTATCTTTCAACCTTATCTTGATGTCCAATTTTCTAAAAGTGATGGTTTTGGGATCCATAATAGATCCCAAGGTACAGGTTTACGTAGCCTTTCAAAAAACTACAATGGTTTTGGGTGCTATGTCAAAACCCTCTGGTTCTTCAATTGATTCTTATTTATGTAATATTTTGAGGTGGTTTGTTTTGGTTGAGGTTTGGGGAGCCTTTCAAAATCCAATGATGGTTTTGGGTGCCTTGCAAAAACCCATTAGTACCTGAACATGTTTTTCAATGTCTAATATTATTAAGCTTCTTGTAAAGGTTAGGAGAGTAAGTCAACACCTCTTATTCTCAGGTTATGGGTAGGGTAATCTTTAAGAAACACCCCCTTCAAAAAAGGTTTAAAAAACGTGTGAAATTTAGAAAACTAGAGAGGAAATTATTAATTTTACTCGCAAAATTGTTTTCTTTTCAAAGAAAAAAAATAATCTCATTTGGCGAATTGTGATTTTTTTCAGAACTACCAAAATATATATTAGCGAATAAAAAATAGTATTTATAGTATAAAAATATATATTAGTGAATAAAAAAAAAATATTTATAGTATAAAAATATATATTGGTGGATAAAAAATAGTATTTATATTATTAAAAATATATACTGGCAAATAAAAAATAGTATTTATAGAATTAAAAATATATATTGGCGAATAAAAAATAATAGTTATAGTATAAAAATATATATATAGGCAAATAAAAAATAATATTTATAGTATAAAATATATATATATATTGGCGAATAAAAAAAGTATTTATAGTATTAAAAAAATATTGGCAAATAAAAAATAGTATTTATAGTATAAAAAAAATATATTGGTGAAATTCTAAACATAGCGTATTAGCGATAGGACTACGTGTCACGTTGGTTGCTACGTGTCATTTATTGATGACGATTTTGTGAGGATAGTTTGCGTAGCTTCGGAAGGCTAAAAGGAGGGTCGATGGCTAATGGTTACGAAGATACGCAATGGTCCTATTCAAGGTAAAAGGCATGCAGATTGTGTTTGATCGGACATCCCACTTAATGAATTAGTCTCAAGATGATCAAAATCTATCCAGCAAGTCATTAATTCAGAGTGATGCGTGTCCAAGATGGTGACGTGGGTCATGTTTCATAAAGTTTTGATAGAGATTAAACTGCGGATGAATCCAATGGCTGACTTAATTGCTTATGATAAAGATGCGTAAGATCTACTAGTTAAGTGATCAATTTTGAGTGATGCATGTCCTAGAGATTAAAGTGCAGACAAGTCATTAAGATCAATAGCATAATTCATTAAGTCATGTTGACGCGTGGCAGTGGCAGGCCCAGTACAATGCAAGTATGAAATAAAGAGGATGTAGTTTCAAAAGCATTGGACGGCTGACTTAATAACTTAAAGGAAAGTTGAGGAAGATCTAGCGTCTAAGGCATTAAGTGGTGTTGACACATGTACTAGTGGGTCTGGCTAAGGTTGTCAAGAAGGAGATTAAAGTGCAGACAAGTGAATATTGATCTGACGGTTGACTAAAACACTGGGTGATAAAGTGATCGAGATCTATAGCATAAGTCATTAAGTCATGTTGACGTGTGGCAGTGACAGGCCCAGTACAATCCAAGTATGAAATAAAGATGATGTAGTTTCAAAAGCATCGGATGACTGACTTAATAACTTAAAGGAAAGTTGAGGAAGATCTAGCGTCTAACGCATTAAGTGGTGTTGACATGTTTACAACCTATTTAAGTTATACCTGCAGTTAGTGAAATGTTGGGTAAGGTAACTTGCATTCAGGTTAAAGAAGATCTGACGGTTCACTTAAAGCCTTATGATGAAGATGCACGGGATCTAATTCTTAAGCGATCAAGTCATGCTAACACGTGTCTAGGATGAATAGTGGTTTCTGTAAAGTGACAAGAGCCACACGATGGATGAGATACTATTGAGATCTATGGTTTAGATTTAAATTTTTCAAATTGGTTTCAGTGAGCATATAAGTTATTACTTGAGTTTGAAGTTTCCATAACCATTGAAGAGATTGAAGCAAAACTGAAAGTTGCAGCAATCTTGCGCTTTGTGCTAAAAATTGTAGAACGGGTAAGTATTTTGTTATCATACTGTTGAATAATTAAAAATCATACTTGCATTAGGGTTTCAAATTTTGAAGGAGAAACAGAGTGTTGATAAAATCTGATAATGTTACTGGAAGAAACCCTATTTGTAGAAATGGCCCCTAGAATTTAGTTCACTGGTAAAATTGATTAAAAGGATAGAAATGTGCGTGATGATCTTATACAACAGTTGAATTGGTCCACCAATGACTCAACAAAAATCAAATAGATAGTGCCTGCAAATCCTCATTTTAGAGTTGGGGGGGGGGTTTGTATGATATGAGCAGATTGGCTAGGGTCACCAAGGTTCAAAAAAGTGGGCTAGGTCTATTCAGAATTTCTTTCAGCCAAAGGAATGCTCCCATTCGAGACTCTTACATATGGGACTTGGATGTAGGAAATTTGATAGTTCCTAGAGTGTTTATGGATACAGATTTTTTTATTACAATTGCTAAAGCTTATGATATGGTGTCAAGGGTTTTGACAGATACAAATGGAAATGTATTACTGAGTGTCACCGCTAACAAGATTAGAAATTTTTTCAATCTGAGTGACCTTTCTGTTCAGATGGATGACATTGATTTTGAGGAGTTCAAAGAAATGTAAAAGGCTCAAAGGGCGTATTTCAGAACTGGGCCTTTGAAAGAATGTTTCAATAAGATAGGGTGTTTAATTGTAGTAGGCCCTAACACACTAGAGCCCTTCAAATTAGAATATTTTAATGTCAAGGCTAGAGGGATGTATAGTTCCCTGTGTCGTGTTCTAGGAGAAGGTGAGGAGGCAACAATACCCATTCACTTTATGCTTATGATGTTTCAGATTTTACATCCACATTTGTCTATTGTATATGACTTTGCTACTCACATTGCTAATTTAATGCATCAAGGTCTAGTAAGAATAAAAGAGGCTAATATAGCTAAGCCAATGGGATGGTATTCTATGCGATGCACATGATCTTATATAATAATCCTAACTATTTTGAAGAAGAAATGGATCTTATCAAATTTCAAGATGATGAAGAATTGTCAATTCAGTTGTGGAGTACAGATTTAATTGGGATAGGAAAGAGGCCAGTTTTGTCAATTTTAATAGATGTTTTGCTTCTAGGCTTAGATCATTGTTATGCACATATAACCCAAAGATTCACATAGATGTGTTAAAACTTCTGAGACCAATGGAGTATGCTAAAGAGCTCCATATTTTTCACAATCGGGGTTACTTCATTCTATACCATGTTTCTACAATTATCAGGGTCTACAGTTTCAAAGGAACTCCAAATATTCTCCCTTATAGGGTTACACTCAAGATAGGTCTAGAAGAAATCCTTATACAACTAGGTGGGCTACAAGAGGAAGCATTGACTGGAAAAATGAAAGGTAGCATTTTCCCTACCATCACAAAAGTACAAAAGTTCATTATCATTAAAGGGGGATGGACACAATTTGACAAATACTTGGAGCCTTATCAGTTGGCAACATCAGTGGTAAGATGTGCAGATAATGAGGCATTCATTATTGATATGTTTAGGAAAATAACTAAGTGTTTAGCTCTAGATCATCAATTTAAGTTTCCTAAGGATATAATTAGAAATGAATTTGATTTTCAATGGAAAAAGAAATCAAGAATGAAAAGCGGTTAGCATATAAGAAATCCTTAGACTTTGTCCACCATTTTGATAGAGCATATTATCCCCTAAAGAACTTATGCCCTGGGCGAAGAAGGTAGGATCCTTGATGAGCATGTTTGAAGATATTATGCAAGCCCTAGACCAGAAGAAGAAGAAAGTAATGGAAACAGAGCCAGAAAAGGCTAAGGCTATTTTGAGCAGAGCTTCACAGGGAAGGGTTGTTCCACCAAGGAAATATTTGGTGTACCAATGAAGAGGCTATAGCACAATCCTACCTAGAGTTGAAAAGACCTCTGATCCAAAGGGAAGAAGACATTAGAGTCCAGTACCCAATCATTTCCATCTCCAAAAAGGAAAAGGGTGGAATGAAGAGATAAACAACAAGATGATATTAATTCACCTTCCCAATCTCCACTACACATGGATGAAGACACCATTGTTGAGAAATTAGTGAAAATGGGGAATATAGGGCATATATTTGTTACAGCTCAGGAGTTGGAAGAAGGAGTGCAAGAGGCACCCAAACATGCTCAAATGGACTTAACAGTAGCCGATTTTTCTGGAAAATAATTGGATCCTATCACTAAACAAGCCATTTATGAATTCCTGTCATATGATTAATTTGTTAAGGAAAGTGCCTTTATTCAATTCCTTTGGAGGATTCACATTAATGAATTCAGAGAAAAATGTCAGAAGTTGCAGAATGATCAACCTAATAGAGATAAAGATGACATTGAAAAGGAAGTGAAGTAGGAGTTCGTATCCAAATTTGACAACATCACTCCTAAAGAAGGCCGCGAACTGGTAAAGGAAGAAGGAGTTCTCAATCTGCCACAGTGGGATCTTTCTAATGCCATTGTCTTTGATGCTATTAGAAAAGACACCAAGCCAATGCACACTAGTGGAGTCTCCACTGGTGTTAAATTTAGTGAAGACCATGCAACACTAGTAATGTGGTCTATAAAAAGGAAAGACAATAAGAAAGCTCCTAGAGATGATCATGCTGAACATGCAGGTAGCCTCTTGGTAAGAAGAGTGACAGACACCTCAGGAGTAGAAGCAGCTA
Organism: Thuja plicata; assembly: GCA_018584345.1. Lineage (NCBI taxonomy): Eukaryota > Viridiplantae > Streptophyta > Pinopsida > Cupressales > Cupressaceae > Thuja > Thuja plicata. Next base: position 331,923 of record MU227024.1, read on the forward strand.
GCCTTACTCTGGAATCAACAAAGTTTGGCATGAAAGTAGCTGAGAAACAGGAAGAAGAACTCAAAATCCTAAGGGAAAAGTATGAGATGATCATGAAGGCCTATAATGATGAAGTGATAAAATCTATTGAAAAAGATAAAAATATTGCTATCCTTGAAGGCAAACAAACAACTCAGTTTACTCCTCAAAGGATGATTACACAAGATCCTCACTAGCCCTCACCATCAAGTCCAATTATAACTTATCCCCCTTCTCCCATGCCATCAGGTCCCACCACACAAGCATAATTCAAACTATGAAAAGAAAGATTAATTGGTGAAAGAACCAAGTTAGAAGAAGAAAGGAATAAATGGATTGAGGAGTCTGAAGCATTTAAAGAAGCAAAGGCATGGGTAAAGAAAAAGTATGTTGATAAAATACATACCACTCTCAGGAATTGCACTAAGGAGTTAAATCCTACTACCATTTATTCATAGGGAAAAAATATTGTCACCATATTGAATGAATATAATGCAGCTAAGGATAAATGGGATCCAATAATGGATAGATGGAAGGGAAAGAGTTTAGAATTGAAATTCTTCTATACTACGTCTAAAGAAGAAAACAATGTTGACATCATCTTGACTAGTACTTATAAATGTTTCAAATCGCTAATGGACATGGACATAAAGAGAAGCATCATCATTAGGAAGGTAGTGGCTTTGAGGAAAGAATATTCAAAGGATCATTATGATATGTTTCCTAATATTTTTAAGAAGAGTGGTGAGATAAAAAAAATGAAGCATTATGGCATAGACAAATGTAAGAGGCATTGGCAACAAGAACCAATAGTATTATTACTTTCAAAAGCACACTTTTGTTTTTTCACATTGTTGAGATAGTCGGTAAGGCCAGAGAATTTTTTGAATTTTGGACAGAGGAAGTTTTGAAAGAAAATATCAGCTAGAATAAGATTAATAGAAGAAAAGATGAAGTCATTGGTTTCTCTTAGCCGAAGGATGAGGTGTATACCTCTTGGAAGGACAAGTACAATGTAGTATCAAGGAGAAGGTGATAATGTGCAATAGTCAACAAATGACAATGCTACTCAAAATTTTGAATGAGACAGGAAAAGATGAAGATCCTACATCAACAAGATCAAGGACAACATATTCCTAAATCCTGATGGAGGCTACCGAACAACCCCATAGCAGTTACAAACTTACAAATGCCCAGGTTGTCAAAAGACAAACTACTTTAAATATCTTGTAACAAGAGTGGTTATTAGTCCACCTGTTATTTTGTCTTATATATGGGTCGTAGGATTTGTCTTTTAGCTTAGTCATCCAAATCTTGTTGCATTCTTGATTTTTAAGGATTCCAAGATGAGTAAGGCCAAAACTATATATTGAAAGTTAGAAGACTTTGTAAAGGATGGTGAATTTAAAGCTGCAAAGAAGACATAATATTTTTGTTTAGTTTTTTCAAGCTTTGGTCTATCTAAAATTTGAATGTATTGAATGTATTTATGTTTAGTTTTTTCAAGACTTCTATCACAAAATTACAAAATATCCTTGTATTAACTTCCTCTAAATTTATACATCAAATTCAATGATCAATGATCATAGTACCAGAGACTTCTATCAGGATTCAAAAAATTACAAAATATCCTTGTATAATTGTATTAACTTCCTTTGAATTTATACATCAATGTCAATGATTATACATTGGTAAACAAGCTTGGAAATTGTTATAAGAGAGACAGCTGGCAGCCTGGATTCTTTAGAATTAGTATTGGTTTTCACCAAAGGTGTATCCATAGCAGGTGAACCACAAAGATAAGATACCCTATTTGAATTAACTAACCTCCCTCTATTGGCTCTTCATCTAATACCAGAACTGTCTCAACCACTTCCATCATCCATGTCATTGTGACAAGGCTTGAATCTCTCTAATGTTTTCCCACACCACAATTTCCCTCTTTGATGGCCAAAGTTATCACTCTAACTTTATCCAAGTCTTCAATGCATTTGTTCCACTTGGCATCAATTATGGCTTGAGATTCAGCAACAAACTTATTCATGTCAATCTCTTACTTGTACAATTCATCCACAACTTCAAAAAAAGTTGAAATGTCAGCATCACCAACAAAATAAGAATCCACCTTGCTACCATCCAAAATTTTGTTGAAAGAATCAACCCACTCCTGCTAGTCCTTCAACTATCCCTGTGTGTCCACAATAGCAGGGATATATATCCTTCAGACTCTTCATAAAAAAGCTTTAGCTTTTCCTGAATGTTTTTTAACTTTCCATTGAAAAACGCATACAAATCCTTTAATAATACCACCATTTCCTTAATATCAAATATTTTGTCAGGTAACTCCATTTTTTTCCCATTAGTAAAATTAACCTCTCTAAGAATTGCAAGTGTGGACCCCAAGTATTAAATAATGAGGTTAGTACAGACAAGGCATTAGAACAATGATATTCTGCCCCCTGCAAAGAAATGAATGTGCTATGAATGATTTGAGACTTCACTTTTCAAACATTTACTCTATGCAATAGTACCTTCTTCAACGTCTCCTTCTTAGTAATTCCAGTATCAACAAGCTGATCAATGTCCATTATTATGTTCTCTGTTTCAAGTTCTGGAGCTAAGCCCCCCTCATACTCAGTTTGGACCCCAGAATCACAGACCTCTGTAACTACCTTGGACTAATTTTTAGACTATTTATTTCATCTTTTAGCTCCTTCAGAGTCTTATCCAGGACAAAATTCTTCTTTAGTTCCTCTTCAAACTTTTTCCTAATTGACACATAATCTTTGAATGTCCTTGCTAGCATGTTCTCTACGTCCTCAGCCACTACCTTATTCATGGAGGATGCATGATTTAGGATATTTTCTATTTATGATCATGTAGTCTCCTATAACCTCCATATTAATTGGCTACCCTGTGTTGTGTCTTGGATGTCAACCAATCTAGGCTTATTAGATTATGGGGCCACACACCATATTGCTAGTGTCTTACTTTCCATATTGAATCCAGAACCCCTCTATAGTCCATCAAGGAAAAAAGATTCATAAGCTACAACATTATCCTGTCCCTTGATTTGGTTAATTAAGAATGAGGACTCCAAGTCCCATCTAGGGATCAACAACATGCCACTTCTCTTCACAAGATCTCTTGCCTCCTCCACAGTTAATGTTTCATTGTTGGGATCATAAGAATGTAATTTTTCAATCATTTCAATAGTATTTTCCTATGATTCCCCTGGTTTCAAAGACAATGTTAATTCATTCTACTTAACTCTAAATAGAAACCTTTTAAACTCACCAGACTTCATGAATTCATCATCATCTATAAACTCTTTAGCTTGGATGACCCTGTCATCCAATCTAGCTACAGCCAATTCTAACTCATCTAAGGCATTTTCTCCCTCTTCTGCGTGTGATGTCAAAATTTTTTTCTTAAGTTAGCAAAGTAATTCCAATTATCTGACAGGATTTGTAGTACCTTTTGCCTTGCCTTTTGTGGTACATTCATCAACTTTTGTTTCTTTGATAGCCCCTGCTCAGATCTTTTTGGCTCAGCTTGTTCTGTTTCTACCATAAACACCACATCAGGTTCAACTTCCTCAAGGTTTATTATATCCTCCTCCTTCTCCTCAGGGATGTCTGGCAATTTAGACATAATATTTTTGTAATTCTCTATACACATGTCAATTATTGGCATGTATTTGGGATCAGGAAAGAAACCACAGAAGGTAGGGCCTGCCTTTTTAAATTCTTCCTCTGCCCTTACAATATTGTGCCATTTCAGGGTTCTCTCCTCATAGATATCTTCACTGAGAACATTTCTAATAACATCCTCATCTGCCATAGGCTGATTTTGAGCCAAATTGTGATTCCTCGTTTCTCTCAATTCTTCTCTAATAAAGTCTTTAGGGTCATACATCGTTGCTTTAACACAGGGCAATCTGAATTTTCTCAGGAATTCATGGATTTAATCCACAACATCTTTACCTATAGAGAAGTCCCCTATTTGGAACCTCCTTACAAGAAAGGTTCTCTTATGTATTTTAGGGCCTAAGTGTTCTCTATTCATCATGATAAGCTTCCATAGTAATTCTACTATTGCCAATCTTTCTGGGACATATTTTGGCAGTAAGTGTGGAGGTTGAGGGCAAGCATACAATCTTATAAAAGAAAAATTCTTAAAAAAAAAAATATCACCCCAATTGTTGTTAATTTCATTGTCAATTTTAAATGCTAGGGTTCTAAGTAATTTTCTAACTAGTAAAGGAAATCTATTCCTCACAATACCTAACATGTTCATTATTGGATCTACAAAATCACAAAAAAAAGTAATGAAAATGGATAAATGGTGACTTCTATCCCAAAACCTAGTCCAGAGGTGAAGCAGAACAATTCCTCCTACATTCTTGGTCTCATTGATAAACTCTGGGTTGATGTAGCCAGTATTGCAATAGAGGATCAGGTTCATCAGCATGGAGTAGTGATTGAACTTGAAGCTTTTCAAATCATTATTTGTCATCCTCAACTCAGTGTGCAATACATTGATTCTGTGCCCCACATAATCAAACTCCTTGTTGGTGTATAGGTCTTGAACATCTCTAGCCATGACATAAATGTCAGGAGTCGCTATCAAACCTTCATCTATTCCAATAACTTTCATTAGACCATAGATGGTATTCTGGAAATAGGAAAAAAAATCTCAATATCGAATGAATCTGCAACCTTCTTCGGCAACAACCCCGCCTCTTTAAATTGTCTAGGAATATGCTTCCTCATAAGCTTTCTAGTGTAGTAAATTTTATGTCTATGAAACAGGGATACCTCTTCTACTAGGTCAATATCCACACTCATAGGTCCTTGAAGGTCGAAAGCTTGAATAAAAGTTTCTCTATCTAACATGCAGAGTATAGACTTGTACTGCCCGTGGAAAGCTGGTGTCACTGGATTGTATGCTTCAATTAGCGCTTTCATGAGGTCTATATCCAAAAATACCTCAGGTACTATCAAATTTCCCAAGTTCCTGTCCCATGGGTTTGAAACAGGAGGGCCTCTCAATCTATTGTTATAGAAATACATGAAGAGCTCATACCCAATTGTGTTTGGGAAGACAACATCCCTACAGAATGCATAAAGGGTCCTTCCATTCATAAGTGTTAGATGATTGCAAATTTGAGGATCTAGACAACAATTTCATCCATTCTTCAGTATATATGTTTGGCCTCTTTATTCCTGAAGGCAAACTCTTTGCCAATTCTACAACAACATTAGGAGATCCTTGTTCTCCTATACTTTATGTATACTCAACTCTAAGTAGTAAGCTCATTTTCTACACATAAAGGTTTCAACTCTTTGTTGCTCTTCTACTCTAAAAATTAAGGATGCTTTGTGAAGTGTGAACTATATTTAATAATTAATAAGCAACTCACAAGTTCACAACCAACGACCAGGCCACCTAATCTATTAAAAATTAAAATCTCATCAAGCGCACATGCATGAAATTAGTAATTACCTTTTTCAGAAAGTGTCACTGTCAATTGTCACTTCGAGCATAGATTTTGGGGTGATCTGAGAGAAAATAATTGGTGTGTTTCCAAAGTTACGCTAATGGTACATCTACCAGTTAACCCTAGGTCAAAAATGGCCAAGAAACCCTAATGGATCTCTACAAACATTCCATTCTTCAGCACTTTCCACGTGGCATGCAACTCTCACTTTTCAACACCTTATGAAGTTACGCATGAAGTTAGTCAGGACTTCAGAACCCTAACCATAATAATAATGGATATGGTAAGAAGACCATCACCATAACTTCATAAGGGTTGAAAAGGCCTCTAATATACATGTTACAAAGTTACGATGAAGCATTTGGCAGATTGGCGTAACTTTGAAAAGGTTAATCACTTACAAGATTAAACAGTTCAGAGGTTACGAAAGGTCTTGTGCGGGAATTTGCAATGTTATATGATAGTGGAGATGTTAAGAAGATCATCACCATAACTTTGGAAGGGTTCCAAAGGCCTCTAAGTTACATGTTACGAAGTTATGATAAATCATTTGGCGGATTGGCGTAACTTTAGAAAGGTTAATCAGTTACAAGATTAAATAGTTTAGAGGTTACAAAAGGCTTTGTACGGGACTTTGCAAGGTTATATGATAATGAAGATGTTGAGAAGACTGTCACCATAACTTTGAAATAGTTTTAAAGTCCTCTAAGTTACATATTACGAAGTTACGATGAAGCATTTGGCAGATTGGCATAACTTTAGAAAGGTTAATCAGTTACAAGATTAAACAGTTCAAAGGTTATGAAAGGATTTGTGCGGGAATTTTCAAGGTTATATGATAGTGGAGATGTTAAGAAGACCATCATCGTAACTTTAGAAAGGTTCCAAAGGACTCTAAGTTACATGTAGCAAAGTTGAGACAGGGTTAGATGAACTGTTTGCATAAATTCGGAACCAGGCCAACTAAAGTTTTGAATCTGATTCTTGATTCTTGAAATAACATATTAACATGGCTACATCACTATGAGTCATTGAGGGTCGAGGCGTTTACAATTTACAGTGAGGAAAAAGGACATTAATAATTATATGATTATAGTATATACGCCAAATTTCATGAACATTCTACATTATAAAAATCATGAACTCAAATTACAAATTACAATAATCAAAATTCAAATTACAAATATCTAAATTCAAATTACAAAAATCATGAACAATAGTTAGAATACTTATTACTTTTAATATGAGTCAAATTGTCAATATTCAAGTCCAACAAGTACAGTAATAACTAAAATGTAATAAGTACACAGTGTGTAAATACCTATTAACCAAAATTTGAATGCTAATTGCTAATTCTAGAATCTAAATCACTTCACTCACTTAGTGAGTAATCTGAAGCTTCTATATTCCACATGGAATCCATCTCCTAAAATTCACTAGTAGCAAGAGCTTCTTCTTCATTCTATGTTGGGTATTCAAAATCAAAAAATTCTTCATCTTCATTCTGATTTTGGGACCAAGATCCATCATTTGTCTTAGAACTAGTAGTAGCACCAGTAGCACCAGGTTTTGAAGTGTTCAAAATCCCTCATCTTTCACACATGGAATTCCAAATTGTCAATGCCCTATCATAAGAAAAGTCTCTAACATTGTACTTAGTTGCAAACAACCTCAAGCAAGTTTCCAAATTTCTGTCTAGTTTGTTTCTAATCTTTGATTTCAAAAACCCCAATGCACTAAAAAATCTTTCATCTTCCACCAACCCCAATATCATTGTTTGAAATAAATCATCAAGTTTTAAATATTCAAATATTGAATCACGCAATACTTCACTCTGCTCTATCCTTTTCCAAAGCCTGGTTATTACACCAGTTTCAAATGGATTCTCCAAATTTTTTATCTGCAATTTCATACATGATGCAAATTGTCTACATTTTTTTTAAAGATTAGCTGAATCTAAAATTCCTTCAATTGGTTGTCCATTGGAATCTGCATGTTTTGAAAACTCTCTGATCAATTCATCAATATTTTTATGAAAGATCTATGCATCAGTTTGTTTATCTCTAATTTTTTTCCAAAAATGAGGAAATACACAACCCATAGCTTCAATAATTTCTTCTCGAGGGAATCTTACATGAATCTCACTTGAAAGTTGGTAGGAAATTGACTTCAAATTATCACTAACAGATTTAACAATCCTGTCAAAATCAGCCCTTTTAACTGGAAGTAGTCTGCCTCGCTTGCCCATCTTAGATTGGTGCATTGGTATTTCATATCCTTTCACAAACACACATAAATCATTTTTTGCATTAAAATGTAAAAAAATCTCAGCATGATTCAAATCTGTAATTGTCTGCCACCTGAAAAAAATTGGGCTTTGAATTGTTGTCATATCTGAGTACAGACAATCCAGGGCAATTCATGTCATTATACGTAAACTGCTATACTCATGGATATACCTAGATATTTTGTGGACTTTCTTAACAAGTTTGTTCATTAAATCTAGCATGGGGAGAAGATTGGCTAAAGATAACATAGTCTCTATATCACTTAACTTATGTACAACAAATTGGGAGCATTGTCTACTGTAAGGCATTGCTCATATATTAGTCTGATCAAGGATTGATATTCTATTAGAACTCTTTCTACTGGTGCATGCAAAGAGATCCATTTGGTCTCAACATCCTTAAGAAGCTTGTTTCCTAGTGTTACTCCCTCTGAAAAAATCTTAAATTCTACAAAATGTTTAGGACTTCTACAGAAGTAAGAGTATAGCTCGCTAACTAGATCTTCAACTTTTGACACTGTGGGAGAATCGCTTACAATTTTATATGCTAAATTCATTCGATGGGTCATGCAATGTATGCCAAGCATGTAAGGTGCAATACTAGTTTGTAATCTTGCACAAAGACCATTCCTTTGGCCTTGAATTACTGCAGCTCCATTATCTCCAACACACACTAACTTCTTGCCAATTGTCAAATCATCCATACCAGCAACTTCAATCAAAGCATTCTTCACTTCAAAATATAAGTTTTCTGGTGTTGAATTGCCCCTCATTTTATGAACACACAATAGATGAGCTTGGCGGACATGTTCTTTCATTGTATACACATGCATACAGACCCAAGCAGTGTTATCTACCTCAGTAACTTCATCTATGGATAATGAAATGAATCTGGACTATTTTACTTTCTCCTGTAAATTTTGATTTTCCACCTCAGAAAGATAGTTTGTCATTTCCCATCCACCTTTTGTTGACCAATGTGACATACGATAGTGAGGAACTCTCAAAAAGGATAATAAATTACCATATTCTGAGAAGTCTCTCATCGGATGCTCTTTGGACATAATATGAAAAACAACACTCATTTGAACGGTCTTTGCTAGGTTTGCTTCATTGGATGCATGTTTAAACCCAGCCTTGATTGGATTTTCACTACTAGCAATTGCTGCCATTCTCTTGTTATGCTTTTCATATTCTATGGCATACTTAATATGAAGACATTCTTCCCTTGATTTCCATCTCACTACTGATATTTCTTGTCCATCTATGATCTATTTTTCATAAACCTTACCAATACACTTTTCTATAGTGTCAAGCTTTAGTTGCAACTTCTTCTCTCTTTTATTTTTCCAGGTAAAAATCGTACACCCTGCATTTTGTTCGTTGTTCATCATTGTTTAGGACTGGTTCAATGAACTAGTACTTTCCTACCCAGTCAACCTTAAAATATCTTGTCATTTCCCACTCCTACCCCTTTTTTACTTCCCTTTTTCTTTTCTTCCTACCAACATCATTATTATCTTCATTGCTAGCATTTTCATCCAACTGGTTTTTTGTATCCCTTATAACATCTTCTGTCATGCCACCATTGTTATCCTCATTTGATGCATTTTGATTTTCATTTAACTCAATGACAACCCCAACTTGTGGTAGTGGTACTAGTGAGCTACTGTGAATGGCTTTTGCACTTGCAATTGCAGAATTTGATGGAGCATAAACATTGCCAACTCCAAAGAAAGGCTTTATGGTAGTATCTTTAAGTTTTGGGCACTTTGATGGCCTCCCAGACCCTTCACTTCCCTGAGGAGTCTTAACCTGCCCTTCACTGCCCTAACAAACATGAGTCTTACCATTGTCTAGCTTTCCAATCCCTTCACTGCCCTGAGCATAGTGAGAAGTCTGAGTGTCAAGTTCAACCTCCCCTGACATCTGAATCCCTTCAGCAACAGGATAGTCACCCTTATCTGACATCTTGACCTCTCACTAGTCACTGACTCACAAGGAAATTAATAGCAATACTGTGAAATGCGAACAAATATTTGCTTACCTTGGTCCAGCTTCCTTTGAAATAATTCTGCTTACAAATAATTTTGATTCTCTGAAATGATGAATCCTTTGTTTATTGAATAGGACACGAAAACTAAAAGCCTAACAAATCTCATATTAATTTATATCAATCCATGATTCAAATTTCCATTTTTTTGAATTCCCGCGCTTTTGGCGAAAATGTGTGGACTTGAATGTAGGAATTAACAAACAGTTGGCGAAATACATCATGGTCAATATAACAATTAATTAATGGTTGGGGAAATAGGACGTGGTCAATATAACAATTAATTAATGGTTGGCGAAATAGGACGTGGTCAATATAACAATTAATTAATGGTTGGTGAAAGAGGTCGTGGTCTATATAGCAATTAATTAATGGTTGGCGAAATAGGTCATGGTTAAGATAAAAATATAAACCATTTGGCTATTTTAGATTTTATACATAATTCATAACTAATACCCTTGGAGAATAAGAGACCATTAAAAGAACCACGTCAGATTGGTTAAAGGTGAATATATTGGTCAACCTTGTCAAACAGAAAATCTTATTGGTGATTCTAATGAATATTTAACCATTATCGTGTCAGGATTGGGTGATTGGGACCACCATATACCGTGCGCGATTCCCCAAATCCACCAAAATATATCCCAGAATTTGCCAAAAGGAAAATATTCACCACTAAATATTATGGTGGTTATGGGTGCCTAGAAAAACCTATGGTCGCCTTGGAAAACCATATTCTATGACTGGTTAGGCTTAGGCCTATAGTTTTTCAACTCGTTCTTTACTCGTTATTTAATATTAGGTTGTTGGTTCTCTGTTGATGGTTAGTTGATGTTATATAATGTAATATATCAAGTAGTTGTTTATTTATGGTGAGTTCCAGATTCGTCTCAAAACTTGGTTATTAATAGGTTTCGAAATCCCATCAAAACCTATTTTCCATTAGTCAAAAAGTTTAACCAAAAATTAATATTTATATATATAATAGTAATAAATAAATTACTTAAATGATATCATTTCATTTACTTTAGATTCTTAATCTAAGAACTTACTATTTATAATTTTTCCATGTAAATTAGATGTATCTCTACATACTTGAAAAGAAATCATAATTTTAAAGAAAAAAAATCTTTGGCTTTAAGTGAAGTTCAATAAAATATTTAATTTATTTTTCTCAATGAGTTCTATAAGGTTCTATTAAATTAATTTCTTCGTAGTGCTACAGGTGTTATTTTGGTCTCATTTTTTCATCTATATTTCAACTTGTTTTTTATCAAGATTCAAATAAGTTTTCAAGGGATCCAAAATCCTATTTACAAAAATATGCCCTCAACAAAGCATCAAAATCCTGGGAGCCAACCATAAGAAGAAAAAAAACAATAAATAAACACAACTAAAACAAGCTAAAAAAATACCAACAAAATATTCTTCATGGCCTCAACCTCCAACTAGGAAGTATCTACAAAAATTTTGTTTAGATCTTAAAGATCTAGTGCAAGGTGAAGAAAAACTCTTTTAAGGTTTCCCTTTTTTCTTGTCCAATGCCCTTTGTTCTCTTTAACATTCCCTTGAGCCTTCTTCTTTCTAATGTCCAAATAAACAACTATCATCTACTTTGGATGAAGCTTCTCAAATTTTTTAACCATAGGCATAATATTTCCATAGGTATTGTTAATGACATTGTGGTTTAATGTGACTAAGGTACAAAGATTTTCATTGATACTTTTAGGTTTGTTCTCTAGGGCAACAATTCTACCCTCATAGTCTATCCTCATTGTCTTGACATCCTTAACCATTTTTTTCAGCAATACAAAAAGGGTTTTGCCTTCATTCTCATCCAATAGAAGTTTTTTTGGCCAATTGTTTTCACAACCCATTTTTTTCATTGTGTTAAACCGTATAGTCGATCTTAATTTATTTGCACCACCTGGATTATAGTTGAAACTTTAAGTTCAAAACCAAATTTTTGAATAAATTGAGATCTTAGAGAGAGTGGGGTGTTAATGTCGGGGACAAATTTAGTTAACTCATCCTTGCATGCGATACTCATGGCATGAAAGACACGTTCATGGGAAGATTGGTATTGGGAAAAACTTAAATACGCAAGAGGTGGGGATCTTTGAGGGAGTCACTCGCATGCATAGGAGGGAAATTTTTGGTTTTGAAAAACTTCTTTTACAAGGAAATTTTGGGGATGATCGGAAGAGATGATCAATTACTACAAGGGGAAAATGGGGACATCACTGGTGAGGGAGTCGAAAGGGGAAGACCATCGTCTAGAGTGTGTGCCGCCGGGATAGAGGATCTGACTTGAATTTTTTCACTGATTTTAAACATTGTTCTTCGCTCTCTCTCTGGTCCATGTCAATCATTCATTCCTCTTTCTTTGGAGGTAACTTTGACCCGCTTCATAAGTATGCACATTGAGCTGCATTATAAGTGTTTTTCTAGTAAAGAATTTACAAGTAATCTCTATATTATTGTTCCTGGTGCGCTTTACATCAGTCTTTCCTTAGCCTCAATCATATAGGCAATGCCTTATGGTACTTTATTTCATATGATTGTTTGTCTTGGCTACGTATGCTTGTCACCATTGTTAAAGTCAACCTCTGTCTAACTTGTTTAACAGATTTCTATCCATGTGATTTTCCTGTAGCATGATGCATGTTTAAAGAAGTCCCTTAGTGTACGCTTGCTCATCGTATCTGGCACTGGGTGAACCTTTGTGCATGTTTTTTTTTATCTATGCTTACGTGCCCCGGAGTATATTGAAATGTTTTCCTTTTATGCACATGAATTGCGTCTATTACAGCCTTTTAAGCCTAAGATTTTTGGCATTTTGACCTGCATAATATATAGTAGAAGTTGTCTTCAACCTTGATAGTAGTCTGCTCAAAGTTGTGTGCTCTCATCCTTGTCTTGTGCATTTTAATCTAGAGAGCTGTGTTTAAGCAGCGATATGTGAACTTGTTGTTTTATTTACGGAGGCACTAGAAATAGTCCTTATGCAGTTAGTGTTGTCCATTCTGTTAAATTTATGAACATTTTGATGGAAGTGTAATATATTGCATTCCTTATATTTAAAATCCATACCAACATTTCAAATATCTCTTGGAACAGAGTAGGTGGGCTTCAATGTGAATTCCCACAAAAGTATAAGATTCTCTCTTAGAGTAGTCCCTTTTGGAATTTGAACTGAAAATGTAGGTTAAATGAAAACCAAACTTAAAGAAGCTACAATTCTGTTAAAGCGAGGCACTGTAGAATTGAGCTGGAAACATCTTACTTGTAGAGATGAATTTATACCCTTAGTGGTCATTGACCACACCGCTATGAAATTTTGAACATGGAATTTAATAGACTTTCGTTTGAACCTTGTTTGGCATAGAATAGAAACCTATCAACTTTGAAGGCAAATCATCTGCTTGAAACTATGAATTGTGCCCAAGGATCAAACTCAAACTCAACGACAAGCTTTTTTACTTTCTTGGCTAGGATAGGCTATTGTGGAATCCAGATTCACATTGTGCTATTTATGAGTTAAGCCAAGTGTGTTTTCAGTTCGAGATGGAATTGTGAGGTTTTAATGCTTATTTTTCCCTTACATGAGAGGTTAAGCTTTTCGAGTTTACAATTTAGATATTGTACTCTAAGTCTTGTGAAGACTTATGCAAATACTTAATGTTTCTGTTATAACCATGAATAAGAAAGATAATTTCTTCTACCATCTTATTTTGTAACAATTGGAGTACCCTAAAGTGTTTAGAGTACCTTAAAGTGTTTATAATATGGTAAATAAAAGATGATTAGTGTGAGATGTTTTAGACTATTTAGTTGTGATGACATTTTGACTAGTGATTTCAAACTTGTATATCTCTTCTGGTTGATAGAGATTGAACTATGATTTTGACCCAATTTCTTCATTGGTTTGAATTAAAGGAAATGATTTATGCTAGATGCAATGTGAAACCAAGATAGCTCAAAGAATAATTGTGTGATTTAGCGCAAAATTGACTATGATAGTGGAACCAATGTGTTTAAATTATTCTTAATCTTAAAGGACTTTACATAGGGGTTTGGAATAAAAGTAATTCAATTCTATGAACACTATAGTTGATGCCTTCAGAGTTTAGAGTAAACCATACATTATTCATGCAGAATATTTCCTTCAGTATATTTTTTAAAGAGTACGAGAAGTGTTGATGTCTATAGTGAAATTAACATGTGTTTGGATGACATTGACGACCTCAGGAAGGGGATGTTTGATCTTTCCTAAATCTTATCCTTTCATGATGTGTATTCCATGTATTGAAAATGAATCTTGTCTTTAGCGAGAAATGTATGATTGCATTACAGAGTTCTCTTAATTATTTATCACTACTATGCTCCCATATGTTAAAAATGCAATTAATTTCTATGAAATAGTATCAAATAGAAAGAGTTGTTTCTTAAGTTGTTTTTTTTTATGTATCTTGTTTACTCCCTATGTCTTATGAGTTGGTTTCATAATGTGATTGCATCTTGGGATACATATTCATTGAAAGAAAGTTTCAATATTATGAAATGAGGTCATTATAGTAGTGTTGATAGTAGATATTTTTTTATTGTACAAATTCCATTAATTCATGTCAGGTTTTCATTGTTAGATTTACTCTAGCTGGGCTAGGTATGTTTCTTATCAGGAAAGATTCCAGGGATGCATAACTGCTTTGTGGTAGGGTGGAAACGCACTCCTACAATATTCTCACCATTTATGTTTGTTTAAGAAGGTGTTTGGAGCTCATGTCATGAAGGTCTTCATGTTTATCATATTATGAGAACCGACCAATTGTCTATTGCAATGACATTTATGAAATTATGTTAGTTTCTTTTGGTATGTCATCTTTTCAACAAGTTGGTCGAAACTATGAATGTTTTGATGTATTATGTCATGTGAAGTATTGGGGTACTTTTGATATTTGTCGATACTCATTTTGATTACGAACTCATGTGTGGCTCAATCTATTTGACAATTTTGGTCAAACCTTGTATTCTTTCTTTTTAATTCAATGGAAATTATTTTTGTCTCATCGACATATGGTTGGTTCTGATATTTTACTTAGTTGACTGAATCCCTTGATTTGCAGATATTGTTGATGTGACTTACTTGTCATAAGGCCAGTCTTTACATATGGTATCAGAGAACTGGGTTCTACTCTAGGGCCTTGAGTTCACTATTATTTGTTGTGACCCTTGGTTGCACAATTTTAAAAAAAGTTAACCAACGCTTAGTCTGTGTAGGTAAATGTTAGCTTCATAATTTGATTGTTGAGTTTCCCAATTATGGTTACTCCTGATAGGTTAGGAAAGGATGTTCCTTGTCTTGCATTATAGATGTTGAAATAGTCACTTTCAGGACTTTAACTCTTATGCATGCGAGGCTTCTTGGTTGTTCTTACTTACTCTCTAAACTATTTAAGGTGGAAATACTTTTGAAGTGCTTGGTAAATTGTGTACCTCCAATATGTGTTATTGTATTTCTATATGAAATTGCATAATTTACAATGTGCGAGAAAGTGTGAAGTATATTGTGTGTGAGTGATGCACTTAAAGTTAAAAGACTACTTTTATGCATGTGTGAAGCAAGAAACAAGGTAAATCTCTATGCATTATTTATATAGTTAATTAATGATTGATTTTCACACGAGAATATGAATGTCTGTCAAAAATAATGAAAATAGGTATAATATTGTGCAACGATACGTTTTGTATGTGTGATGCAAGGGAAAGAAAATGAAATATGAGATAGGTCATTTGAGAAAAATATTATGATACTAGATCTTCATGATATTCTTGGGAAATGAATCTAGTATGTCATGTATGAAAAGAAAAACCATGAAATTTTGTAAAAGTAATTGCATGTTTCTTTTTGCATTTAGGGATGCATGAGATTGCAAAAATAAAAGGGTAGACTTATAAAATTTATATTACATGAAG
>MU227024.1:383337-407672 GCA_018584345.1 Thuja plicata
ATATATATATATCTTGTAAAACATGTAAATGTATCACTAAAATAAAAAAATCCATATGTTCAAATGCTCGAGTACACATGATAAATGTCTAGATAATAAAGCACATGTAAATATGTATATCTAGTCCATCCGGTAAAACATCTAAATAAAGCATGTAAACATCTGAGTAAAATTAACAGTCCATATGTTCATATGAGAGTACATGTGATAAATGCCTATAAAATCATTTGTCCTTAATATGATCTAGGCCTCTTTAATTCATGTGAAGTAGGATGATCTGAATGACTCTATAAAAAAAAATCAAAGTTTCAAAATCATACTCTAATGTACATGGTTTCATATTAGTAAACTATTCAAAATATAAATTAAACGTGAATAAATTACTTTAGAATAAGTTTCGACCTCAATGCTATGAAGGTAGGAATGTTTATCAGGAATGTTTGATATCTAAATAGAAACTGGAAACATGATGAGAGGCAGATAAGCAATTTACCCATGACAGGTGCGGAGCCAAGTGGCGATGATCTCGAGAGAATTTTTCCACTTTGACATGATACATGATGTTATTAATTGAAAGTGTCCAAGTATCAGTATATATGCATATCATCTAAAGGAGACTTATATTATAATAATAATAATAAAGACATGAGAAGGCCCCGTAATCAAGAGACATATATGAAATATTCTAAAAAGGGCACATGATTTACAAAGATTAGTTATGGTAACTGAAAGAGAACCGACAGGAGTAAAAGATAAATGTGCAACTAAAACTGAATATAGGCGTTCTTCTTTGTTGGCAGTCAGTCGGCTATAGGTAGGAGGAGAAATCATTTTATGATATTATTGTAATAGGGAGAACAAAGGGGAAAGAGATATATTTTATTTTTTGAGCAGCTTTAATGAAGTTCTAGAAGTAAAATGATCTGTAGGTTATTTTTCTTTGTATTTAGGAGTAAGGAGAAATTGGTACATCAGATCTGTGTGTCTAAATATTATTTTCTCTAATTGAAATTGATCATATTGTCATTTCAATCGTATTTTTGAGTACTATTCTACATCATCAAATCAAGTGAATGAATATATCATGAATCAGTTGGTTTTTGGTGCACTTATGCTTAGTAATTAAAATATTTAGCCACTCCTTGATTTCTCTGTGATTGGGAAGACTGTATAGATGATTAGTTGGTCATTCATTTATTTTCTCTAAATCTTTTATATTGTAATCGCATTCATTTCATAGTGATGAATGAATGTCGGCAACCTTTGTGTCTTCAGGTTAAAGACATACTTTACATTTAATTCACTGAATATCTTTCTAGAAGGGAGCTGTACCTTTCAATTCAGAGGAGGGTTATCAACCAATGATAACTCATCCAACTTTTAGTACATTTTGTTCTTCTTTTCGGTCATATCGAGTCATTATTTACATTTCTTTTCGAGGGACAAATCTGTATACTAACAGATTTTTGGCGACTCTACTGGGTAACGGAAATGAAGATCAGTGTTGAATAATTGTTCCCTTAGTTTATATGTATATCTCCATGTGCAGGAGATTTGCGACTCTGATAGAGTGGTGACTCTGTAGATTCTTGATGCAAATCCAAAAGAGTTGTAAGAATGGGAAAAAGATCAAGTCCCACCATCCCAGAGATTCTTCAGATAAATGATAAGGTTCTACAAGATTTCTGGGAACATTATAAGCAAATTATTTCAAAGGTTGTGAAGTTGAAGATAAGCCTTGCAAATGACCACACCTCTGCCTTGTTGTGGATGAGTTCGTGTCACAGATTTCACAAGCTCAAAGATTTGGAGACATGTAAAAGGAAAGTGTAGCAGCTTAAAAAAGAATTGGAGGTTGTGGATGAAGAAGCCTCGGTGATTTCATCGAGTTATATTTGTTGCAACTACTTAGTTATGAGTGAACAAGAAATCAACTTGAGAGAAAAGCCTCAAAAGAAGCCCACTACTGATGAAATTAATTCGGAGAGAGATGAGATGCTCCAGTATCTTTGGAATGCCTTCAAAGGGAGTATTTGTGAAGCTGAAAGGGATAAGTTAAATCCTTCTGAAGATCATCGATCTTCCATATTGATAGAATGTGTGCATAAAAGATATAACAACCTTAAGAATTCTAATCAAGGAGTTCCTGCTGCTACAAAGATATCTAAAGAAAAATATCAGATTAAAGAACCCTCGCTCTCCAATCTCTTGGTCTCTGAAGATCAATATTTTTCATCACCAATGGAAAAATCATTAGTGCCTTGGATTTCTGATTAGTTGCAAAAGGGAAGTCAGCAACAAAGTCAACAAGAGGAGCTGCATTTTCAAGAAGAGCCTCATGCCATAGAAGGGTTGTTGGTAAGAGATGATAAAGAGATAAAGACTTATGATTTCCAACCTTTATTTTCATTTCATAAAGATTTTAATCACATTCAACAAGAAGAGGCTTTTCATGTTAAGTTTGATCCTATGTTCGTTGAAAGTAGTCTTCAAAAATTATTTCCTTTAACTATATACCATAAGGATAGTTCAGCTTGTAACACACAAGAAGAAATTTTAAATTCTGATTTTTCTTCCGAATGCCAAGGCAACAATATAGTTGACATTGCAACAGTAGAGAATCAATTGGGAAATAATGATGGTGAGATTGTTTGGGGTAGCGTGAATGCATTATACTTATCTGCTTAATTTATCAAAGATTTTGTAGTTCACAATAATCCCCTTTTCATCCCTTATGATCTATGTGATGGGGACAAGCAAAAGGAGGGTCATCTTGAGAACCATGGTGGCATAACCATGCTATAGCCAAGCAAGAAGGTGAAAGTGCATCCAAAGCACAACAGCCAGTTAGAAGTCTCCTCATCAAACCATCCTTGGCTATTAGAGGCAACTAAAGAAGACTTGATCTATGATTTCCAAATGATCACCGAGGTACATGATGAAAACCATAAGAGTATATTTGAGGTGAAGAACAATTTATCTTTGATGCCTTTCATTGCTTAAATTAAAGATCCAAATGCTTCCTCTATTTGGCCTAGTGTTGATCAGAATGTATTAAGTGATGATCTAGAGCCTAATGTTTTTGTGCTTGAGGAAGAGGTAGAATACAAACCCTTCTTATTTGATTTCACACCAACAAAAAAAGAATAGTCTCAACCTCAAATATTGGAGGCATTTTGTTTTAAACATGTGAATTTGCTGATAGACTTACAAGAGATAGATTTTCAGTGAGCCTAGCCCTGGGTTTTGATTTCAAGGTTCCTACAAGACACTTCCCTAATATTTCCTTTATTAATGGTTTGTTCCTATCTTCCAAAGAGAAGGATAAGGATATTTTTTATTTGAATCTCCTCACCTGAGATGGTGCTGAAACATGGTGGCCTCAAATTTATCATGTGAATTGGCTTTTTAGATCTTGCATGATTTCTAAGTTTGTGCAGCATGTTGTGGTCTGATCTCTTTTTGCAATAGCCATTAAATTTTTGTTTAGAATGGTACATCTCATGCATCAACCTCTCTTTCACACATACAGATACTTCTCATAGCTGGTTAATGGCTTCACATGAGCAGCAAGACACATCTTTGGAGGTATGGGTTGCTAGCCCTGTCTTTGTAAATAAAGTTTTGGTTGTTCTTGTTAGTTTAGGTGTTTTGGCTTGTTTCTGATTTTCTTAGTTTAGGGGTTTTGTTTTGGTAGTTGTCATGTTTCCTCTCTGCCCTATCCACAAGAAGTCTCCTTGTTCTCCATTTTTTCCATGACTCTGTTTCCCAATGGCTTAGGCACTGGTCTCCTACCAGAGATTGCTAGATTCTTCATGTCCCTCACGACCCATGTCCCCAGTCAGAGCCAATTGTTAACATGTTTTCAACACCCAAATTCTAAACTTTTAAGTTTGAGCCCTACAGGTAAACTCCTCCAAATTTTCTTATCCTTTATGATCATTCATGCAATATGCATTGTCAAATCTTGAACCTTGAATTGCAAGTTCAAAGTTTAAGATTCAATATTTCAAAATGCATCATGCAGTTTCAGAGTTCAAAATCGAGCTGGCAAATTCAGAAAGTACAAGCTTAGTTCAATGTCAGGTTCAAAGATAGATTTTGATATGCAGATTTAAGCACCACAATTTTATGGTTCGGATTTGGGTTCAAGATTGAAGTTTTGGCTCAAGATCAGTGGTTTAGTTCCAAGATCTAGGTTTGCAGACTCCATCCACTCTCCCGGAAGGTATGCTCGTGATTGCATTACAATATAAGTGCTTTCTTCGAGGGGTTCATTTATTGTCAGACTATAGCAAGGAGATCAAACACATAAAGTATAACATAATAGAAGTCAAGGCCTCTATAATGAGTAGAGTAATAGAGCAGAGCTTTCACTATCCATGTTAGAAGATAATCACCAAATACTATTGAAATCTCCACGCAATGTGCTGATTGCAATTTTATGATATTGTAACAAAAGCCCAAATTTCTATTTAAAAATGAGGGGTCCGATTGCATGGGTTTGAAAGAACCCGAGTGTGTAGTCATCTAATGCGGTCTTCATTCCCAAATGGCACTATCAAGCTACCGCCAGTAGAAGAAAATAGTGTTTGGTCTTTGATATAAAAGAGAAAGCCTGATGCTCAATCCATTTTTATAGAATGGTCCCAATATAATGAAGAGTTTTCTTTGACATGATATCCCATTTGATGTGGAGGATTTGCGCATACTAGGGTCATAGTGCCAGTGGCCCAAACATACACCTCAAGCACGATGCTCAGGTTGAAATAAGGCTAAGAGACATCAAGACCGAGCAAAATGATTTGTTTGAAAGAGCCCATTAGTCAAGGAAAGTCTACACGTAGAGCATGGATATGCAGACAAGATTGTTTAAATTATTTCCAGTTTAGGGAAAACAAAGCATATCAAGTGACACTGATCGGTGGGAATCTGTGGATAAGGTATGAATTAGTTGCAAGGTTTGAATTTATGAATGGAACTCATACACACCTAAGCCACTAGTAAAGCTGTGTATACTAGTCATTCCAGCGCATCTTCCAAAATAATGCCAGACTCCCCTATTCGATGATCTCGATCTCCAATAAAATAGATAAGTGTAAAAGTCTATAACATTGCCTAAGTCATTTTTGGTTTGGGAAGTTGATCTCTTTATCATTGAATCATGCCTGTGCTCATGGAAAAGGGTCGAGTGCCACTATGAGGGTTAGTTCACTAAGGTAAATGTCACATAAGCCTCCACATTAGAATTATGAAGCCCATTACATCCCAAGTACCATCTCCTATTCCGTAGGAGTAATATGGAGAAGTGTGCGAACTGTTGAAAAAAAATGCCAACGTAGTCACAATATATGTTGATCTATCAATAACATCCCATACATAGGGTCATGGTGCATGGAGGATACTCACAAACTATTTGACAAAATGTCAATCAGTCAAAGATCACCAAATGGTGTTAGGTGTTGAAGAAGCACCAAATGCACTATTGTAGAGACCGTATATTTCAATTAATTCTCATAACATACAACCCCCTAAGTTTCTCTTCTCTAGCTCGTTAAATGGTGGTAGGATTGGTTCAACGATGTGTCGGCCTTCCTATGTATATGGAAGCACAGGTAGTGTGTGCGAACCGTTTGACAAAATGACAACTCAAATAGTGGGTTATCTTCAAACTAAAAGACACCAACCATATGATCATTGGGCTCATGTATAAGAAATGAAGAAGCATTGCAAACTGTTTAACAAAATACAAACAAAAACAGTGATCCGGAAGCATTGACAACGCATGGATCAATTTGACAGAATGTTCAATTCATATGGGAAAAAATTTTGTGGCTAGAGAAAGGTGGATATATGAACCCATGTATGGTAGATGGGTAAGATCAACTCTAATATTATTTGCTCAAACAAAATTGATCGGGTGTACCTCAGAAATGGAAATGTGAACGAGCATATAGAATTCCAAGATTTCATATTGAATGCAACAATTCAATAACATGGTTGATCAAGTTTTGAATATAATTGCAATTTAAAGGGGTGAATGATCAAACTCAATATGCAAATTCTCAAGTTGCATTTCATAATGCTAATAAACCAGTACAAAGAAGTCCCCAAAGCCTCCATCCAGGTCGATGACAATCTGGTTATCATGAACACTCTTCCTATTGTCTATGTATATATGCCTTGATGCACTTTTTCTCCGTCAATGAAGAAATGAAATCAAAGGCTAAGTCAACATTGATACTCATACTAAAGCCACTCGACAGACAAAGAAGGCATTATCGTGAAATCTTAAACAAAATTTTAAATCGCTCATCATAATGAGAAAATCATATGAAAGAAATAATAAACCCCAATCACAAGGCTATCGATCTTATTATGCTCAAGCCAATCAATATTTTTGATCAGGTTATTATGGGAGGAATCAGTTTGAAGTATTAGATAGCATGTCTGTGAATGTCATCTGTCCCACTTATGTGGCACTTTAGAATAAGTTTCAACCTCAATGCTATGAAGGTAGGAATGTTTATCAGGAATGTTTGATATCTAAATAGAAACTAGAAACATTATGAGAGGCAGATAAGCAAGTTACCCATGACAGGTGCGGAGCCAAGTGACGATGATCCCGTGAGAATTGTTCCACTTTGACATGATACATGATGTTATTAATTGGAAGTGTCCAAGTATCAGTATATACGCGTGTCATCTAAAGCAGACTCATATTATAATAATAATAATAATAATAATAATAAAGACATGAGAAGGCCCTGTAATCAAGAGACATATATGAAATATTCTAAAAAGGGCACATGATTTACAAAGATTAGTTATGGTAATTGAAAGAGAACCGTCAGGAGTAAAAGATAAATGTGCAACTAAAACTGAATACAGGTGTTCTTCTTTGTTGGCAGTCAGTCGGCTACAGGAAGGAGAAGAAATCATTTTCCTATATTATTGTACCAGGGAGAACAAAGGGGAAAGAGATATATTTTATTTTCTGAGCAGCTTTAATGAAGTTGTAGAAGTAAAATGACCTGTAGGTTATTTTTCTTTGTATTTAGTAGTAAGGAGAAATTGGTACATCAGATCTGTGTGTCTGAATATTATTTTCTCTGGTTGAAATTGATCAGTTGGTCATTTCAATCATATTTTTGAGTACTATTCTGCATCATCAAATCAAGTGAATGAATATATCATGAATCAGTTGGTTTTTGGTGTACTTATGCTTAGTAATTAAAATATTTAGCCACTCCTTGATATCTCTATGATTGGGAAGACTGAATAGATGATCAGTTGGTCATTTGTTTATTTTCTCTAAATCTTTTATATTGTAAATGCATTCATTTCATAGTGATGAATGAATGTTGACAACCTTTGTGTCTTCGGGTTAAAGACATACTTTACATTTAATTCACTGAATATCTTTCTAGAAGGGAGTTGTACCTTTGAATTCAGAGGAGGGTTATCAACCAATGATAACTCGTCCAACTATTAGTACATTTTGTTCTTCTTTTTAGGCATATCGAGTCATTATTTACATTTCTTTCCAAGGGACAAATGTATATACTAACAATATCTAAAATAGTATTAGGATAAATTAATAAAATAATGATTTGGGGATATTGTGTGTGTGTGTGTGTATTTATATAATCAATCATTATTATATTAATCAAATAATAATTAATAGACATGTCTCATGAAAGGACATGTCTCTCCTTTCTTTATCCTCAATATAAATGCAAGAGAGATTGCTCCATTTAAAAAAACATAGAAACTATAGAGTGTTATTACCTTTGTATCTATCCTAAAACATAACATGGTATTAGAGCCACACTACAAATATAAGAGACTAGTTTGTTCATGGTCAATGTATAACTATCTTAGAAAATATAGTCTCAGTATGGGGACTATATCTCCCAAATACACCGTTGGATGTTTTTGCATTTTGGATATATTGGTGATAAACAAATTGCAAAGAATCTTACTGGAGAGATTGAAGAGAAAGTTCTAGGTTCAAAAGTTATGACCCACTATGTACAGGTCTACGTAAAATTCAGCGAGTGAAGTTGTGTTGTAGAATTTTGTCCACACCAAGAGCAAAGAATAAGGTCAAGTGAATTGTAGCAGATTTGTTAAGAATCGTTGTCTAGTAAGAGGTTAAGGATGATGAATTTGCAAAGTATACAGAATGATTTCTGTAATGATTAGTTAGACCTTCTAGCAGCTTTAATTAAAGAGATATATTAATTTTTTATCATCGTGGTCAAGCATTAACAAAGAAGGATGTATTTTAAAAAGGGTCTCTCTTTCTAGAAAGAAGGCATTAATTATAGAGTGGCATCTCTCTTGGAGAAATCAAGTCGTTTCGCAAGAAGACATGAGAATTGTTCAACAATATAAGAGTGGGAATTTTACATTGTGGGGGGGGGGATAATAACCAATGTTACATTCCCATTTGAACCATCCTTAGTGGGGAGATGATTCAAAGGAGATATGTTTCTCAAAAAATCTAAGAAGGTGTTTTCTGATTTGATTTATATGGACCTTCATTGAAGAAAATTATGTCAAGAATGTCAATGCATAGATAAGTATTTATTATCCTTGAATATTTCATTTATCTACTCATTGTAGTTTCTCTCTCATTTGTATTTCTATACGTACTATAAGAGCTATTTGGCTTTATCTTTTCCAAGGATGCTCTTGCAGGAAAAGAAGATTGATATCAGATTCTGAGGGAGTCTAACACTTTCTAGTTAACTTTGGATGAGGAGCTCAAAAGATTGATATTAGATTCAGAGGGTGTCTGACAGTTTATCTTAAGCAATCTTGGATAAAAACATCAACAGATTGATATCTTCTCAATGAGTTCATCTCTGTGAGAGAATTAGTTCGAGGTGAAATCTATTGTTTCCACCCTATGCGCTGAGGCATAGTAGACATCATGTGTGTGACTCCATGATTTTAATGGACCTTCCCCCTATTTACATCATGAGGAAGTGATGAATTTAAAATGATTATCACTTGTATTTGTAAAATTTATTCGAAGGTGACGATCTTACAATAACCTGACCTTCTATTATGATATACATCTTATGATGTCTTAAACAAATCATAATAGATGATATCTTGCATGGTGGATTAAGCTCCTTAAATAGACCATGGCCTTCTATTGTGATGGAAATATTATGATGTCAAAGATAAATCATGATAAATTATCTCTTGCATGGTGGATTAAGTTCCTTGAATAGACAATGAGTGTTCCTATGGTAAGTATCAGTGATGATACATTTGCACATTGCCTATGAACATTTTTGAGTAGTTGGTGAATATCATGTGACTTGATATCCTGAGGCCATTACTCTTAGTACATGGTGAATATCATGTGACTTGATGTTCTATGGTCATTACTCCTGATATCATTAGATGATATCTAATGTTGGATATCTTCTGATCAAAGATATTCTTAAACATGTCATTCCTGATATTATGCTAAGGAAATATCATATCATGTGTTTATCCTCCCTAGATAAGAGGGAGTGTTGATGTTTTGTAGCTTCTTTCAGATAAGTCCTATGAGACTATTACAAATATATATATATATATATATATATATATATATATATATATAATGTTGTTAGGATAAATTAATATAATAATGATTCAAAGAATTATGTGTGTGCGTGTGTGTGTAACATAATCAATCGTCATTATATTAATCACATAATAATGAACAGACATGTCCCATGAAGGGAGATGTCTCTCCTTGCCTCATCCTCAATAGAAATGCAAGAGAGATCGTTGTATTTAAAAACAAACCTAGAAAATATAGAGCTCTATTACATTTGTAGCTATCATAAAATTTAACACAAACTCTGGTAGGAAAATTCAAACTCGGAAAGATCAGAAAATCTGAATATTTTTACAGGAATTTTAGCCATTTTTAAATTTCCAACACTTTGGTGGGGAATTTTTTAAATGAATTATAGTTATGTTTTAATGTAACAGTCTGGTGGACAAATTCAAAATCTGAAAGATGAGAACAAGATCTAATATGTTGGAAAAAATGGGTAGCATGGTTCAAAATTCAGAAAGAAATGGATTGAATTATGATCATGATATTGACACCCAAGGCAAGAGGGAAAATGATGGCATAACTCACAAATAGGTCCTCCATTTCCTAGCTCTCCCCATTTTCATCCACACACGAACTCCCATCTTGTAACTCTGCATCTGGTGCACGGATATCATATGGCACCATCCACAATTCTCCTTCAAATACATCTAGATTTTGTAATTCCTGGTGGGCTGAGACAGAGAAAATTGGTGGTTATGGTTAAGTTATTTTTCCCTTTTCGTATCTATGAAAGATTTCGTGTGATTGCATATTGATTCAAAGATGTGATTTTATCTGGATAAGATTTGATTTGATCAGATCAAGTATTTTATTGGTGACCTAGAACATTCTACTAAACAAAGATAGTTGTTTGGTAGCCTAAAACAATGGTTTATCATAAAACATTGGTTTAGCCGTGTCAAAAGGGTCTTGTGTGAAATTCCACATAATATATCTTATCGGATAATTATTGTGTGATGAAAATGTGTCACACTTCTATGAATCATTCCACCCAAGGTTGCTCAAGAATGAGGCGTCAAATATCGATCCATAGCTCTCTAGTCATGGAGTGCAAAGGTTTGAAATGGAGGCCCTCAAATTGACCTAGTTAGTGCCTATGCAAGTACACCATGAAATAAGAGATTCAATGCATGAAAATGAGATCTACTCTATACGATAAAAATGCATGAAAAGAAATTAATCTAAATGATAACAATGCATGATTAATCTATGAAAGGAAATATGCAAATTTAATCTATGAAAATAAACATGAATCTAATCTACATGAGTAGCCATGGATGCAAGAAGAAGAAGAAAAAAAGAGAGAAGTTGCAATATCCAAGCTCAAGTGCTCAAATCCTCCTCCAAAATTGCTCTCCAAACCTGTAGCATAACAATACTATGAAAAATATGATTTTGATAGATGATTGATGATTGATGATTATCAAATGAGAATGAGAGATTTCCTTATATAGGAAAGTGAATGGTTGAGATTAAGAGGAAAAAAGAATTGATCAATGGTTGAGATTAAGAGGCAAAAAACCCACCACTTAGGAAGATGTGATGAAAAAGGGATTTTTATTTAATTTTTTGCCTTTTTCAACAAATAAAGTGCTTTAAGTGGGGATTTTTGTTTATTTAATTAAAAGAATAGTTTTCTTTATAATTAAATAAATTAGAAGAATTTTATTTAATTAAATGGGAGAAATTGAATTTAATTAAATAAGAGGAATTTTATTTAATTAAAAGGGAGAAATTTACTTTAATTAAATAAGATAAATTTTATTCAATTAAAAGAGAGATTAAATCTTTTAATTAAATAAGATAAATTTTATTTAATTAAAAGAAAAATTAAATCTTTTAATTAGATAAAAATGATCAAACCTTAAGAAATATTGAAATAATTAAATAATTGAATTAATTACAATTTGATCAAGGAAGTTGATTTGAATTGAAAATGTTCCAAAGCATTGATTCAGAAAATTTGATAAATTGATAAAATGATAAATGGGGCTGATAGTCTAGGTGACCATTTTAGGGTGCATACATTTGCCCCTCTTTGACAAATGTGTGGTCAACTCGGGAATAGATGTAGTCAAAGAATGCAGTTGAAGTGTGAGGTCGACTTGGGATCACAAAACAACCTAGACGTGTGGTTGATTTGGGAACACATCAGGACAAAAATAAGCACAATTGAAAAAGACAAAGTCAACACCGACATAATTAATTGACATGTCAGAGATAAGAATTTCAAGCAAGACTGATATAATTGATAAAGATGAATCAAGGATTGAAGTTTGATAGGTACTGCCCCCTCGTGATCGAAATTGAAATGAGATAGAGGAGAAACAAAAAATTGATAAATTTTGATCAAATCAAACTAAAGATAAGGTTCTTGATGTAAGCTGAAAGATATAAAGATCACAAAACCAAGGTAGATAATCAAGCATGAAATATTATGCCCCAAGGTTGAATTAGAAGAAAAGAAGTGGGGGAAGAAGAAGAAGAAGAAGAAGAAGAAGATAGAAGTTTGGAAGAGGTGGAAAGAAATAGAGAGAAGAAAGAGAAATTGCCTCAAGAAAGAGAATGCCCCAAAATCAATCAACTGTTTAAGAAATAAAATTTTGATTGAGATCATGAAAGAAGATAAGGAAATGAAGATCAAACATGATCACAGTTGATTAAAAGTCTACAAGAAAGATGAAGGAAACCCTCCCAGACTCATCATGTAGCCTAAAATGCAAACTAACATGAAGTCTAACAATGCAAGCTACATGAAAATGCAAAGGTGTACTTGCAATAGAGCAACTGTAACATAGGAATTTGTGTTCATCATTCATAAGAAAATGTAAAGGAACTTATTTTCATCATTGGGCCATTATTAACGGACATTGAAAAATTACACAATCATCACTAGTCACAATTGCAACTATGAAGATATGAATGCGATTTATATCGGAAACATCACACAACCATCACTAGTCACGAGTGAAACTATGAAGATATGAATATGATGTATATCGGATTTGAAATGTGGAAAGATTCTAACATAAGCATCAAAGACATAAAGGTCAAGATGACTGTGATGTTAGCTTACCTAATTTGATATAGAAAAACCATGCTCGCATCAAGGCATAGAGGCCAGGATGACCAGTAGAATGGTTGTGCAAAAATAGTGAAGCATAAAGCAGGAAGCAAATAAAAATATATCTTATGCCCCAATTCGTCTAGCTATGCATCACGGAGAGACTTATTAGACAAGGACACTCAACGAAAATCAATAACAGTCAGCACACAAAGAAAAGATCATCACATAGTTCAAGCATTAAGTGTTGCGTTTAAAATTTTAAGTGTGTTAACTGATACTGAGTTCCAAGGATAAGGAGTGAATGCTTGCAAGTAGGTAAGACCACATGACAAAATGGGGCAAGACCAAACCGATAAGTGTTGAAAAACACTCGATGTCAGTGGTTGTATGAAAAATACAGTTGGGGTGGTATTGAAAAACATCATTTGTGAGATGTCCTAAAGACTAATGCATCCAAGAGACCAAAGCCAACACAGTTATGCCCCCTAGCCAAAGACAAAGACCAATTCTATACCAAGGCAACAAGGACAAGGCATGATGGAGAAAGGCTAAGTGTCGAGGACACGCGCTAAGAAATGGGGGTGCAAAGGTCTCAAGTAGCGCCCATTTCCAGGTTTTCACCACTTGGATTTTATTAAAAAACAATATTATTTTTCATTTTTTTCTTTTTTTTCTTCTTTTTTTCATGACTTTTTATAATTTTTAATATTTTTTGCTACCAAGGCGCCTGTTTCCAGATTTTTACCAAGGCACTTTTTCTATTTTTTTAAATTTTTTGAATTTTTTTTGTTTTTGTTTTATATTTTTGGAATATATAATTTTTTTAGATACATCAAAGCGCCTATTACTAGGTTTTCACTAAGATGATCATTTTTTCAAGACATTTTCTGATTTTTAAAATTTTTGACAATATATCATTTTTTTTTGAATTTTTTCAGGATCAATAATTATGTACAAAGGATGCCCCTAGACAGAATGGGCATCAAACTCCCAAGTAAGATCACATCGTGCAGTCCCAATGTTTTAGCAAGGTGGAGGAAATGAGGGATTAACAAGTTGGTGGAAGAGATGGAAGACAGGAGAATGAAGGAAAATGAAGGGAAGAAATCCTCAAAGGCAAACTCCTCAAGAGTACCCAAGCTCGGGGAAAACAAAGAAACATCATGTAAAGCACATTTGGACAAAAATGAAAGGCCAACATAGGATAAGTCACAAAAGTGTAATGCAAGAGGAGGAAATGATGCAGTCCAAAGGAGTAGACATGTCAAGAGGCTTCATAGCACCATGTTTTACTCTCTTTTTTTTTTAGATCAAGACCAAAGAGGAAAAGGATAGCGATAGACAAAAATGAATGGAGGAAGATAGATATGAAGGCTAAAAATGAAAGGAATGAAAGAAAGATCATCATAAGATAGCTCACAAGATAGCCCAAATGTTCGTGTATAGATCAATATTGTCAAGATCAAAGAGAGAATACAGAATGGATGAAAGATGTAGATGAACTACGCATGATGCTTGATTTTCAGGTTTTCATCACGGTACTTATCCAAGGTGCCACAAGGGAGTGGTTTTCACCATAGGATGAAATTATTTCTCTTTAATTTTTTTTTATTTTTAATTTTTTAATTTTTTAATTTTTTGGAAGAAGGAAAGCTTTTTAGATAATGCTCCTTGAAAGGATAAACCATGATATTCCAAGGATTCAAAATGACATGCTCAAAGATGTTGATAGGGAAGGACGATGAAAGAGAAAAATGGAGGATAAGGTTTTATGCAAAGCAAGTGAGGTTGGAAGATAGGAGGAATATGCAAATGAGAAAAAAAAGTAGAAGGTAGATGGATACTGAATGGAAGAATTGTGAAAGGGTAGACGGAAAGGAAGGAAAGATCAATGTCAATACACACCTTGAAGGGTGGTGAGAGGATGGAGGAAATATGAATGAAGGAATACGTGAAGTAATATGGTGAATGGATAGCAGAGGTTGCTGTTTAGGCACATGGAATGAAAGAATGTTTTTGGAAGAAGATGAAGTGGAAGCCTTTGGAAGCTTGAATGTCAACTTCACTTGTTTCTTAACATGAGACTCTTTCAAGAGAGACTTTGGAATCCATATAGTCGTAGGGTTTTCATTTTTTTTTTATGATTTAGAGAAAATATCTTCAATGATGGATTTTGGAACCCATACTTGTCTTGTAGTTTTCTTCTTAGATATCTCTTTTGACTTTATGCCCCCATGTCAATTAGAGGAGACATGGTGATATTATTTTTTAGATGGATTCTTATATTGCTTCTTTTTCTTGTATTGAACATTCAAGTTTCTTCCAAAATACTTGGGACTTGTGGAGGAAGAAGAAGAATATGACTGGTTTAGATGGGTGGAAGGATTAAAATGATTCAAGGGTATGCATCTATGTTGATCTTGAGCAAAGATAGGAGATGGAGGGATGTAAGGACCCAAGATGGATGACAAATTAGGAGAGTTAGGAGGGGAAAGTGAAGGGACATAAGGACCCAAGATGGAAGGAAAATGTGAAGCCCATAGTATTGGTGGAGGAGGTCCAAGGATGGATGTGGAAGACACAAAAGGATAACCAATAAGTTCATCACCATGTATATGAAAACCAAGGACATCAACATCTTTAGAGTGAGCATTAAGATTTTTAATAGGATCATGAACATCTTGAATAGGAGCACCTTCTTTGATAGGATTGTTTGAAGCTTGAAAAAACTTAGGAATAGTAGAAAGTGGAAGAAAACATGGAGTGGTAGAACAAGAAGATGGAAGACTTTGATCTTGACAAGGATCTTTGGATAGCATAAGCGCATAATTTTTCTCTTGATTTTCAATAGGCTCAATATTGGAAGTAACAATACCATTTTTAATAACCTTAATGGAAGTATCATATTTCGAAAGTGTAAGTGGGGTAAGGTTATTTTTATTTTCAATAAGCTCAACGGTGTGAGTAGTAACTTGATCTTTCTTAGGAGAAGACTTAAGACATGGTGGAATGAATGAGGAAGGGCGTAAGGGATCAAAAGAACCATGATGCGGATAAGAGATCATTTTTAGAATCCTCTTGACATGGAGCCACTTCTAAGGACAAGGAAGCATGTTGGAATTGTATGGGAGACTTGGGAAGAGATGGGGAAGGATTAGCTAAAGTAGGAATTATAGCATATGAAGGCTTAGGCTCTTTAGGTTTAGCATTATTGAAATTATTTTCAGCCAAGTGAAGGTTAGCTTGAGTTTCTTTAAGAGGTAGCCCTTGAGAATAATTATAGGAAACTACATGAAAAGCATTAGGATCTGTGTCAAATAAAGGATTTGCGAAAGATGTGAAAGGCTTGGAAACTTTAGGAGATGTATGTGAAGTAGAGGATGGAAGGGAATCATCACAAAACAATGGTTCCTCACTAACATGATCTTGCTTGAGAGTGCAATCTTTATTTTCAGCATGAGAATCCTTGGAGGAGGAATTCTTATAGAATTGACGTTTGTAATTAGCGCGGAAAGCTTTCTCTTCCTCAAATACATCATCAAAGTATTGTTCATAAAACTCATCAAAGTCTCTTTCAAAATCAGAATCATATGGATCACCATCACAATCTACCCAGTTGGATGAACCTTTAGTAAGAACAAGCACACGACAAGGAGGAATCTTAGGAATAAAGGTGTCATAAGTATGACTATGTATTTCATCATAATAGCCATCATCAGAATAGGCATCATAGTCATCAGAGTCATAATAAATGGGATCAACAGAGTCATCAAAGATGGGCATGTCATTCTTCATGGAAGAGGTATCACAAGGATTATCACATTGCTCATTATGGTATGTCTTGAAAAGAGAAGTATGACTCTTGGGAGAAGTAGAAGAAGAACGAGATCATGAAGAAGAGGAAAGTGAAGACTTGGAAGAAGAAATTTTTGATGATGAAGAATGATGAGAGGACTTAGAAGATGAAATATGTTTGGAAGAAGGAGATCATTGTGATAAGATCATGCTTATGATTCTAGGAAAGGCGTCTGATTCACTCGCTTTCTTATATATTTTTTTCTCAAGTTTATCACTTATGCAATTTTTGGAATAACACTCTTTGAATTGAGCAATGAGTTCGAGATCATCTATTCTCAAGAGAGGTTCCATAACAAGATATTTGAAATTCATGGCTCTAGAAAAAAGATGAATCAAGAATGGACGTGATAGAATAGATGAAAATAGAAGAAGATAGACTAGATAATAAGAGGAAAAGAATCAAGAAGACATGAAGGTCTTAGGAAGAAGAGGAAGAAGCATGAAAGAAGAAGAGAAGAATGGGAATGGAAGACTAAGAAGACATGGGAGATGTGGAAGAAATAAAACCAAGAGTCATTTTGTGCAATTCGATACCATTTAAGTTCATTTGGATGTTGAGCAACATGTCATAGCAACTTTTGGGAAGATCTATTGAAGTTTTTATCACTCGGGAACTTAGATTTATTCATTTTAATTGACCAACTAGATGCATTAACAGATTTTATCATGAATCAAGCACATAAGACAACAATCATGGAGTTCAAGCAATCATTGTCTTCAAACAATGAGCAAGGGACAAAGAAACCTTTCACATGAACATGGATAGTGTCATAGTATTTCTACTCCATAAGAATGCTACTTGTGTATGTTCTCAAATGTTTTCCAATCACACACATAGTCCTAGAAAATAAAAAAGTTGGTTGCACTATGGTTCTTAGTAATGGCTTGACTCTGCAACTTTTGCAATCTCAAGTGGGTGAAATCCAATCCCGGCGCACCAAGGTTTTGAAACAGTCTGAGAATTTAATCAATCAGGAGCTGCTGAGGAGATCTTACAACCCACAAGAAACTACACCTATGGAGATTTCTTCCACAAGGACATTTATATAGCAGCTGTCACTACCATGGTGAAAATGGCTATTAACGCTTGAGGTTCCATCCACATGGTTGAACCAATAGAGGGAATGTCCACTAATATTAACCCTCTCTAACAAGGAAGACTCACAATATGGACCACATGGGAAATTAGTTTAGATTCAAGGGTTCCAAGTTTCTGATTCTCCCAAAAGGGAAAATAGCATAATCCTCTAGCCTCTTCACCTCACCAAAACATAAAAAACATGATTCATTGACCCACTAATTTGAAATCACCTCATTCAAGGCTCACAAAACAACAAATGACACCAATCCCCCAAAGAGAGAAAGTATTGCCAAAAGTTTAAGTCCAAACCAAGTTGACCAATGAGATGAAAACAAAATCCTTTCCTACCTACAAGGGGATCTATCATCAAGAAGAGATTTGCAAGTAAAACAAGTGAATGAAGCCCACTCTCTCAAGATCACCACAAATAGTGTTCATAGGGCCTAATTACTATGTGAAACATATATGCAAGAAAGCAAATCTAGGTCCATTTTTAAAGCATCAATTGGAAATGTGATCTATGAAAGCGAGAAAACACTCAAGCTAAACACATAAGATGTTCATTTTATTTCCAAAATCCAAATATTATAGAGATCAACAAAATACCTCAAATTCAATGCAACGTGAATCATTTTGTTTTTTATCCAAGCAAGTCCAAGCAATCCCCACAAACTGTCCAACAAGCAAGACAAACAAACAAACAAACAACATATGCAATGTATATTCAACTTATGCAAACCCTAGGGTTAGATCTAAAAATCAAACTTTAGGAGCAATAATAACCAGAAAATAATCCAAATGACAACTCACATCATGCATTGAACCATGTGAAAAATAAGTGCAAGCTAATCATTAAATGCCCTTTTTGTAATTTTTAATTTTTGACCTAGTCAACAAGATTGGACTTATATGCCATGAATTCAAATCCCAAACCCTCAATATAGAAAAGAGACCCCTATTTAAAAATAGAGATCTTTCCAAAAATGTTAGAATTTTAAAAAGATCTTTTCATTTGTGCCCTAGGGAGCTATTTTCCCAAAATAGACCACTTATCATGAATTGACCACATGAGCTCTGATATTGAATTTAAATTTAAAAATCAAAGAATGGACCCCTGTATAATTTAAAGACCTTTCCGAAAATGTAAAAATTTCTGAAAAATTCACTGATTTGCGCCGAAAATTAAGGTTTTATGAAAAATAAAGAAAAAATTATAAAAAATTCAAAATACCTCAAAAAATTCTAAATATTTTATTGAAGATTCTCTGATTTGTCGCCAACCTCCAAAAGAAATTTTAGACCAAAAATCAATTCCATTTGGGAGATATGATCAAATCTTTGAAAATCTAGGGTTTTCATCTCCAAGCAAATCTACACAAGGGTTAGGCTTGAAAAACTTTAATCAAATAACCATGTAAAGCTTAGAAAATCTAAAAATCTGATAAAATGAAGGAAAATCAGGAGCATCATGCCCCATGGTGGGAACCAAAAATGTGTGATAAAATTGTGTCACACTTCTATGAATCATTCCATCCAAGGTTTCTCAAGAATGAGGCCTCAAATATCTATCCATAGCTCTCTAGTCATGGAGTGCAAAGGTTTGAAATGGAGGCCCTTAAATTGACCTAGTTAGTGCCTATGCAAGTACTGTTACAATGAATTAGAATAAGTGAGAGGGGAGGGGTGAATCAGTTATCCTTAGGTCTAGATGTAGCAATTAAAAACTTTCTGTATTTCAGATCTACTCGGCAGCATTAGCATAAATCAAAAACTTTAATCATGCAGTTTACCATCAATTAAAATTAGCTTGTAGTAACATAATAGTAAATAAAACCATAAGCATTCACACAAGTTGACACAAGTATTTAACGTGGAAATCCAATATGGGAAAAACCACTAGTAACATGCTACCAAGTTTTCACTCTTCTGAAGTGATGCCCTGTGAAGAGCCAACCCTGTTAAAGCTTACAATAACACACTGCTAGATGTGACCTGGTTAAAGGATTTAATCACCCTGTCAGGAGTGGCCTTGTTAGAGGACTTAGAACATTTCAATCTGAATGTCACCTTGTTAGAGGATTTATACAAATGACTATTAAGTCAACCTTGTTAAAGGATTTAAATTATACAATGGTAAGAAAGTAATCAACAGTTGTGATCTGGTACATACAACTTACTTTGCAATTCAGATCCAATTACAACACTGATGTTAACTTACTGGATAGCCTGCATTGTCATTTCAACCTTTTGATCTACTTGGAAATCCGTCAAGCAATCACACATGCAACACTCTACCTCTGCCTTTTTCCTTCTCTACTAGATCATGCTAAATAGGTAAATCAACTATGCAAACCTCTTGCATACACATACATCCATTCACACACAATGAATAACCCTTGAGGTTGTCATATACCTCTCTTTCTAGGTCAAATAAATCTTTTGCCACTTAAACAAAATTGTAGATCTTAGGTTAGGTCAGATCCAACGGATCATCCCATCTTTGCATTACATTTACTTCTCTAAAGTACTCTCTAATTAAATCTTGAAACATGCATTAATTATAGTTACCCATACATTAAATGATATGGATCAATCATTAATTAACATTACATATCCCAATAAAATCAAATAAGTCGGCCAGAGATCTCAAATCTCATCATTAATCCAATTACTGTAACTCGGCCAACATCACTATTTCCACCCAGCAATTGCAATGGTGCTTGACATTGAGAAAAAATTTTCTCATCACAAGCAACTTTACTCGGCACAAGAAACTTTACTCATCATAAGAAACTTTGCTCGGCACAAGCCAAACTTGCTCGGCAAAGAACAACCAGAAAAACTATCTTTGAAAGATAAACAACAAATTACTTTG
This sequence comes from Thuja plicata, assembly GCA_018584345.1. NCBI lineage: Eukaryota > Viridiplantae > Streptophyta > Pinopsida > Cupressales > Cupressaceae > Thuja > Thuja plicata. Next base: position 403,853 of record MU227024.1, read on the forward strand.
CCAAAGTGCCAACTAATCAAATACCCTTTGAATTACCTTAACTCAACCATTCACTTGGTCTTCTTGTTAAATATTCTTCATCAACAATAGATATGGTACTCAAACAGATAACAATAGTCTCAGCAATTAAGGTTTGACAACAATGACAAAATAACAATTGCTTGCAATGTCACTTTCCAACAATCTCCCTCTTTGGCATTGATGGCAAAACCAAATATTAAAGCAATGATTTAACAAGCATAGTTACCAACCAATCCAAAAATTCACCTGTGTTCCTTGATATGAATGAATCTTCATTAATGTCTTTAGCTTCATTCTGATTCTTATCTTTAAAACATTTCTCCCTTTGTGTATGTAATCACATTGTAATCATCTGTGTCTAATCATTTGTAGACTCCCTCTAAGTAGATAATCACTTTCATGTTTTCAATAGTAACTTTTGCCTCTATGTAATCTTACACTCTTTGTAATTTCTCTTTCTCGGCAATCTCTTCCTCTTTATAGGTAATCTCTCCCTTCACTTCTTCCTCTTTTCTTCCTCTTTATAGGTAATCTCTCCCTCTTTGACAACAATGCCAAAGATGTCAATATATTTATCATGTAGATCTTCAGTATCATGCTAATCCTATCATCTTGATTATGACTGATTTTTCTTTTCTGTCCTTGTTCATCTTCACAACTTTAGCCAGCATCCTAAAGTGTGACTTACTGTGCATCAATGTGTCAAATATTCTAAATAAAATATTTGATGCAACAGTACCATATAGAACTTAATTAGCCTTAGTTAGGGGAATCACCCCCAATTTACCTTGTAGATACTCATGAGCATCCTTGGGTAGTGCTTTTGTGAATATATCTGCTAATTGTTCTTTATTGTTCACATAATCCAGTCTCACTTCTTTACTCTGAACTAGCTCCCTCAAGTAATGATACTTGATAGCTATATGCTTTGTCTTTGAGTGCATAACAGGATTTTTAGAAATATTAATAGAACTTGTGTTATCACCATATATGACAACTGGGTCAGTGATTTATTTCTTCATACCTTTCAGTAGTATCTTCATCAACACAATGTTAGAACAGTTAACTACTGCTGCCACATACTCGGCTTCAGCTGTAGATTGTGAGGTGCAGTTCTATTTCTCGCTTGTCTAGGAGATCAATCTCTTTCCTAAAAGAAATGCTCCACGAGTAGTGCTTTTCCTGTCATCAACATTTCCAGCCCAGTCATAATCAGTTTAAACTCTGAGTTTAAACTTGTCATTCTTTTTGTAGTATAGACCATAGTCCTCAGTTCCTTTCAAATATCTCAGAATTCTTTTGACTGTCATCATGTGAGTTTCCTTGGGAATATTAGAAAATCTTGCAACAATTTCAACAGCTAAGGCAATATTAGGTCTATTGTGTACAACATATTGTAGTTTTCCAATCATTGACCTATAGAGTATTTGGTTCACTTCTTTTGTGTCATCACCTTTTGTCAGCTTCTATCCACTAGCCATGGGTGTACTCACTGTTTTGGACTCTTCCATTCCAAAAAAATTCAATATTTCTTTGATATATTTAGATTGAGTGATATAGATACCATTTTTCATTTGATAAATTTGTAAGCCAACAAAGAATTTTATTTCACTAACCATAGACATCTCAAACTTAGTTTTCATCTTTGTTGCAAATTTCTGACATAACACATCTTGTCCACTAAATATGATGTCTTCCAAAAAAAATTCAGCTAATAATGTACCTTTTCTTTGGTCTATCTTTAAGTATAGGTTGTTGTTTTCATTGGTTCTTGCAATTCCAATCTTGATTAGATAATTGTACAATCTCTCATACCATGCTCTTGGTGCTTGCTTCAATCCATCTAATGCTTTGTGGAATCTGCAAACCATATCCCTCTTGTTTGGGTCTACAAAACCATCAGCTTGCTCAATATATAGTTCTTCTTCCAAGATTCCATTGAGAAATGCAGATTTCACATCCATCTGATAAACTTTGAATCCTTTATAGGCTGCATATGCAAGTAAGGTTCTGAAACCTTCCAATCTTACAACTTGGGTGAAGGTTTCACCATAGTCAATTCCTTGCTCATGTGCATAACCCTTGCATACCAGTCTAGCTTTGTTTCTTGTCACATCTCCATGTTCATCCAGTTTGTTCCTGAATACCCACTTAGTGCCAATTACATTTTTATCCTTTGGCCTAGGTACAAGTGTCCAAGTTTTGTTCTTCTCAATTTGTTCAATTTCCTCATTCATTTCTTGTATCCAATCTTCATTTTCTAAAGCATCTTTTACTTTTTTGGGCTCAAATTCACATGGCAGACATGTGTTATTTTTCAGCTTACTTCTTTTCATAACAACAAAATATTTTGACCCAATTATTTGATCAGAATTGTGATTCCTTCTCACATATTTTGCTAGGGTAGGCTCAGTCCTTTCTTTAGGTTCATTGTCTGTATTCAGTTCTGGTTGATTCTGTGACTCGACATCTCCATCAAATAGCTCGGCACTCACTTCCAGTTGCTTGGAAACTCCACTTTGTGACTCGGTAGGTGCATGCTATTGTTCAGCAGTAGTCTCAGGTAGTGAATTAGAATCTCCCTCATCCAGATATACGAAAGATCTGTAGCTTTCAGGTTCTTGTGTACTTTCAGCTTCATTTCTTTCTGAAAACTCATCAATTCTTACATTTTCACTTTCAACAACTTTGTTAGTATTAGAATTCAAACATTTGTAAGCATTGTTTTTTGTTGAATAACCAAGGAATATACCTTCTTCACCTTTAGCATCTAATTTTCCATTTCTGTTATCTTTCAGTATAAAACATTTGCTTCCAAATACTTTAAAATACTTTACACTAGGTGCATATCCATATCCATAGCATTTGTACCTTTCTTGACTTGAACTCTATTCAGTGTATAGACTATAGTACTTACAACTTCTTTCCAATACTTCTGTGCAACATTTTTCTCCATCATTAGTGTTCTTGCACAGTCCATAATAGATCTGTTCCTTCATTCAACAATACCATTTTGTGGAGGAGTAGACATCTGTTTCTTTATACCTCAGTCATTGCAAAACCTGTAAACTCATTAGAAAAAAACTCTCCACCTCTGTCAGATCTTAAGCATTTCAAACTTTTGTCTGTTTCCTTTTCAACTTTAGCTAAGTACCATTTAATTAACTGGAATGCATCAGATTTTTCCTTGAGAAACATTACAGTCATCATCCTTGAATAATCATCAACAAATAGAATAAAATATCTAGCACCACAATAGCTTCTTTCTCTAATGGGACTACAGAGATCAGTATGGACCAATTCTAGAATTTCCTCTGATACATGTGTTTTTCTCTTGAAACTAGACTTAGTCATCTTTCCTAGTTGACATTGTTTACACATAGCATTCTCAGGTTTCTTTAACTTAGGTAGCCCTCTAACCTTTTTCAGTTTACTTATGCTTACCAAGTTATCAAAGTTCACATGACACAACCTCTTATGCCATAACCAAACATCATTTTATTGTTCAAACAAACATGATTCTTCAGATAAATCCAGATAAAATGAGTTACCTTTGGTCTGATCGCCACTTACAACTAATTCTCCAATAGAATCATAGATCTTTGCCTTTCTGTGATGGAATTCAACTTTCTAACCAGAATTGTTCAACTGTGCAACACTCAACAAATTATATTGAGATCATCAACCCAATACACATCATCACATCTGATTTTGTCAGTCAGGTTAATCAATCCATTACCTTTGATAAGACATGGTGAATCATTACCAAATTTTACATATCCTCCTTTACATTGGTTTA
>MU227024.1:408209-436840 GCA_018584345.1 Thuja plicata
TGGATTATAGTTATCATAATTTGACATTTCAAATGCAGTGAGTCTGCCTATCAGATTTTCCAGATTCAGATTATTGTTAGGATTACATCTCAATTCTTGAATTGCAGAAACTCTAATAGCATATACAGAAAGTAAATTTCTCAGTACCTTGCTCATAATGGTGTTCTCATCAATAGTTCCATTAGTCCCTCTAATGGAATTTACAACTTCTTGTATTCTACCATAGTACTGAATGACATTTTCTCCTTCTTGCATTTTCATCTCATCAAACTTACCTCTTAGAATTTCTGATTTAGCTCTCAACACATTTGTGTCTCCACCATAGACAGTTGCAAGTTTGTCCCACATCTCTTTTTCATTTGTGCAGTTCTTTATATCATCAAACTCTCAATAGCTCAATGAGGAGGCGATCTCCAACATTGCTTGATTATGCTCTTTCTTTTCTCTTAGTTGTACAACAGAGAGAGGAGTAGAAGGTGGTACATAGGCATGTTCAATAAGTCACTTAGCATCATCTCCAATACCAGCCAAATGTAGTTTCATCAAGCTCTTCCATGCAGGGAAGTTATCTTTGTTCAGCTTGGGAACCTCCTTCTTATACATCTTGATAATTTCACTCCAAGTTCCTTCAAACTATTTTCAGGAGACCAATGCTCTGATACCAATTGTTAGAATGAATTAGAATAACTGAGAGGGGAGGGGTGAATAAGTTATCCTTAGGTCTAGATGTAGCAATTAAAAACTTTATGTACTTTAGATCTACTCGACAACAGTAGCATAAATCAACAACTTTAATCATGTAGTTTACTGTCAATTGAAATTAGCTTGTAGTAACATAATAGTAAAGCAAACCATAAGCATTCACACAAGTTGACACAAGTATTTAATGTGGAAACCCAATACGGGAAAAACCACCAGTAACATGCTACCAATTTTTCACTCTTCTGAAGTGATGCCTTGTGAGGAGCCAACCCTATTAAAGGTTACAATAACACACTGCTAGGTGTGACCTGGTTAAAAGATTTAATGACCCTATCAGGAGTGGCCTTGTTAGAGGACTTAGAACATTTCAATCTAAATGTCACCTTGTTAGAAGATTTATACAAATTACTGTTAAGTCAACCTTGTTAAAGGATTTAACTGATACAATGGTAAGAAAGTAATTAGCAGTTGTGATCTAGTACATACAATTTACTTTGCAATTCAGATCCAATTATAGCTCTGATGTTAACTTACTGGATAGCCTGCATTGTCATTTCAACCTTCTGATCTGCTTGGAAATCCGTCAAGAAATCACACATGCAACACTCTGCCTCTGCCTTTTGCCTTCTCTGCTAGATCATGCTAAACAATAAATCAACTATGCAAACCTCTTGCATACACATACATCCATTCACACACAATGACTAACCCCTAAGGCTATCATATACCTCTCTGTCAAGGTCAGATAAATCTTTTTCCGCTTAAACAAAATTGTAGATCTTAGGTTAGGTCAGATCCAACGGATCATCCCCTCTTTGCATTACATTTACTTCTCCAAATTAGTCTTTAATTAAATATTGAAACCATGCATTAATTATGGTTACCCATACATTAAATGACGTGGATCAATCTTTAATTAACATTACATATCCCAATAAAATCAACTAAGTCGGCCAGAGATCTCAAATCTCATCATTAATCCAATTACGGTAAGTTGGCCAACATCACTATTTCCACTCAGCAATTGCAATGGTGCTCGACATTGAGCAAATTTTTGCTCGTCACAAGCAACTTTACTCGGCACAAGCAACTTTACTCGTCATAAGCAACTTTGCTCGGCACAAGCCAAACTTGCTCGACACAGAAAAACCAGAAAAACTATCTTTAAAAGATAAACAACAAATTACTTTGCCAAAGTTCCAACTGATCAAATACCCTTTGAATTACCTTAACTCAACCATTCACTTGGTCTTCTTGTTAAATATTCTTCATCAAAAATAGATATGGTACTCAAACAGTTAACAATAGTCTCACCAATTAAGGTTTGACAACAATGACAAAATAACAATTGCTTGCAATGTCACTTTCCAACAAGTACACCATGAAATGAGGGATTCAATGCATGAAAATGAGATCTACTCTATATGACAACAATGCATGAAAAGAAATTAATCTAAATGATAACAATGCATGATTAATCTATGAAAGGAAATATGCAAATTTAATCTATGAAAATAAACATGAATCTAATCTACATGAGTAGCCATGGATGCAAGAAGAAGAATACAAGAAGAGAGAAGTTGCAATATCCAAGCTCAAGTGCTCAAATTGTCCTCCAAAATTGCTCTCCAAACCTGTAGCATAACAATACTATGAAAAAGATTATTTCGATAGATGATTGATGATTGATGATTATGAAATGAGGAGAGATTTCCTTATATAGGAAAGTGAACGATTGAGAATAAGAGACAAAGAGAATTGATCAATGGTTGAGATTAAGAGGCAAAAAACCCACCACTTAGGAAGATGTGATGAAAAAGGGACTTTTATTTAAGTTTTATTTAATTTATTGTCTTTTTCAACAAATAAAGTGCTTTAATTGGGGATTTTTATTTATTTAATTAAAAGAGGGGTTTTCTTTATAATTAAATAAATTAGAAGAATTTTATTTAATTAAATGGGAGAAATTCTATTTAATTAAATAAGAGGAATTTTATTTAATTAAAAGGGAGAAAATTACTTTAATTAAATAAGATAAATTTTATTTAATTAAAAGAAAAAATAAATCTTTTAATTAGATAAAAATGATCAAACCTTAGGAAATATTGAAATAATTGAATAATTGAATTAATTACAATTTGATCAAGGAAATTGATTTGAATTGAAAATGTTCCAAAGCATCGATTCTAGAAATTTGATAAATTGATAAAATGATAAATGGGCCCCACAGTCTAGGCGACCATTTTAGGGTGCATACAATTATAATTTTGATATTTTGAGAAAATATTAATTAAGAAATCTTGAGTCCACATGTATCCCTCATCCCAAATTAACCACTCCTTACTGAAAAATCTAATTATAATGGAATAAATCAAATTTATCAGATTTCCTCACTCTATTTGAATCAATCCACGAGCTTCAGAAAAACCCAGCCGACATATACAAACAACAACAAAAAAATTTAATAGAGAGGTTAAATTCTGAGTAAAACAAAGATGGAGTTTGACAAAATAAGACAATTTGTAGAGCTGGGATTTCAATTTAATAATAACTAGTTGAGCCCAAGCCTATAAATATTTTTCTTGGGTTGAAGCATCTAAATATAATGAACCAATGAATTTAACCATCATCAAATGGGGAAAAAGGAGAAGAAATGAAACTTCTTAGGATGCGGGCTCATGATGTGGCTTCAACTATCTACTTCTATCATATTTCTATTTCACCAAAAGAAATTTAATGGACTTGATATTTCTTTTTCTCCACTTTGGTTGGTGTGATTAGAAAATTTTTGGCTTTTCCTTGTCACATGAATTTATTGTCACATCTAAAATTTATTGTTTGTACAGTGTTGGAGAAGTAGATATCAGAGACATAGTACATCTCAGCCAAAGGCTTGACTTTTTCTTTCTATAGTTCGATCTCTTTTCTTGAACTTTTATTAGCAATTCTTTCCATTTGACTATGAATCATGTCATACTTAAGATCTAATCATCTTTGAAGATTGTGTTTGATTTTATCCCTGTTTATAGTTGAACCAATATTGAGGTATAATTTAATCTGTTCACTTAGCTTCTCAAATTTTAGGTATAATCATAATATTTTTTAATCATGGTATATTTTGGTAAGCAACAAACACACAATATTTATAGGGAGATAATTCAGTGCCAAAAAAGTTGTTTAAAATGTTTGGTATGTAACAATGAATTTCACTCTTTATGACATTCATGTGATATAGAAAATAATCAAGATAAGAGTTGACTTTAACTAAGGATGACATTTAGAATAACCCAAAAATGAGTCTTTGGTTTCCACACCTCCTGTGAAAGATGGCCTAAGTACATGTGGATGTTAGATAGAAAATAAAAATAGAGAAATAAATTGTCTATAAAGGTGAATTTATAAATTAATAGGTCACAAAAATGTTTGGAGCATTATAATGAGTTTTATTAGGGATTTCATTCAAATGTAATATAGCAAATAATTGAGAGAAAAGAAAATTTAAATTGTTTACAAAGGTCAATTCATAAACTAATAAGTCACAAAAATGTTTGGAGCATTATAATGAATTTTACTAGGGATTCCATTCGGATGTAATATAACAAATAGCTTGGAGGAAAAAAATGAATTTAAATTGTTCACAAAGGTTAAGTCATAATTAATAGGTCACAATTTTTTTTGGATAAATATAATGAAATTTACTAGGGATGTCATTCAAATATAATATAACAAATAACTGAAAGGAAAAAATTGAATTGAAATTATCCATAAAGATGAAATCATAAATTAATAGTTTACATAAATGTTTGGAGCACTATAATGAATTTTACTAGGGATGTCATTTAGATGTAACATAACAAATAACTAAGAGGAGAAAAGAGATTTTTTCTTTCACAACTTTAGTTGAAGATCTTCCAGTTGTACATGGATGTTATATGCAAAAAACAAAAGACATAAAGTTCTTTGTACTATTTTTGGATCCAATTGTGTCTTTTATATATTAACTTTTGGGATCACACTCTCATTATTAGGATGATAGCATAGAGCCTAAGAGTTAAAAGATCATAGAGTGTGATGAGAAACATTGGTTCAAAAAATACATCCACAATAAAATCTAGAAATAACACAAAGAATTATGATGGATTGTGGAAAACTGATATATCTTTAAAATAGAGAAATAAATGATCAAATAGGTGAATTAATAAATTATTTACAAGAGCATAGACTTTATGGAAGGGGCGACAAGTTCTTGTGTCATAAATAATGCAAGAAAACTTGTTTCTTATAATTCTCCAAGCTCAGAAGAAGGAATTGATGGCTACATGTGTTTCAAGATCAGGGCCTCATACCCATTAAAAATGAAAATGGGAGAACTATATATAAAATTAGGAATTTGGACATCATATTTCTAATAGGGGACTCTATTTAGGGGAGGGGATGAGTAGACCATGTTTTTAATTAAGGTAAATATAGGTTTTGAAAGGACCCCAAAACCTTTTACATAAAAGTACTAGAGATAAGCATCAACAACCCTTACATACATAGAAAGCCTGCTACGAACAAAAAGAAGGACCCCGATGAACCCCCATTAACCCAAAAAATGAATACAAAAAACTACCCAAAAGAAACACAATTTCCAACACAACTTCCAACACAGAACAAAAATAAAAACTGCTTTATACTTTCACAGGCTTCCTTAGCCTCTTTCTGCATATCTTCCATTTTGTCAATGGAATCTTTCAGCACTTTCATCTCCTTTGGAATCTCTATAATTTTCCTTTTGATGCCACTTTGAGTTTTGGTACCCGGGCCTGAGCTCCCAACTTTGTCATCTATTGTGATTGTAGTATTCTTCAACAAGCTACTCTCCAAGTAGGCATATAAAGCTTTGAGATTTTGAACAAAGACTTTAAGCCCCTCATTACAATTCTTGAGAAAAATGCTAATCATATGCCCATTGTGGTTGATTAGATTTTTCATATCTTTCAGCTTTTCTTCCACAAGTGCATTGACTCTGGCTGTTATCTCCTCATTTCTATTGTTATTATTTACCTTCATCAATAGTTCCTTCTCCATATCTTCCAGCTTAGTTTTGAAGCGCTTCATGGTTTCTTGCATTTCCTTCAGGTGCTGCTTCATGTCCTTCATATCCTTACTGATCCAATTCTACATACTGGCCCTATGATCCTCCTTCCTCTTTGGAATTTTGTCATCCATTTTGAATCCGACCATAGTTTTGTGGTCATGGTCTATTCTCTATATTTTCTTTTTTCTATCACCAACCTTCAGATTAGGCTGCTCTATCTGCTCCTCCTTGTCTTTTCCATCATTCTCTTCTTCATATTTTTCCTCCTTGTCTTCTCCCTCATTCTCTTATTCTTCTTTTTCCTCTTCTTGGTTTCCAGCTTCATTTACACTATTATCTTCTTCTTCATTCAAGGGTATTTCCTCCTCATTCATCTGGGTTTCCTCTTTATTCACATGTTCATCTTTTTCTTTCACCAAAGCCTCCTCATTATTATCTTTTTCTTCTTCTTCACTCATGGGTGTTTACTCCTTCTCCTCTTCCTGAATCTCATCTTCATTACCCTGACAATTGAGGGTCTGATCTTCAGTCTCCTCCTTCGTGTCTAGATTCTCCTCTTTCTTACTCCTTACCTTTTCTTCAGGTTCTCCTTTTTACTTTCCAGCTTAATTTTCTTTGCATTCCGTTTGACTCTTTTAGGAATGGGTTCCGAGATTTGGTTTCTAGTGTATTATGCAAATAGAAAAATAATCCCTTCATGAAGAACCGGGTTGCTAGATTTTTTTCTATGCTCCATGATGCCGTTGTTCAGTGAGCTCAAAAGGTAGAAAGGAAATGACACTTTTTTTGTTATGCCTAAAATGGTTGGCAAGCACAAAGTGAAGGTTGTAGATTTTGGAATAGTGACCATCCTGGGTGAAATACTCAATCATGATAGTCAAAATGTTAGCCCAATGACTCTTAATTTTCTTAATGTCCACATAATCTCCCATCCCTTTGCTCAGAAGGGCTTCTGTTTCTTCAGATTTTAGGAAGATTTTGAAAGCTTGAGACCCTATATATTTATTGTCCCTATAAAACTTCATGCCTTCACTTGAAAGCCCCGTTATCTCTGAAATAATGCTCATAGTAAGCGTAAAATACTTACCCCACATATTCACCTTTCCATTCTTCCAACCATCTACAAATTGTTTGGTTATTTCTTTGTCCCAGCCATGCAGTTTCTCCATGTATTGGGTCACACCACCCTTCTTCAGCCTTTTCCAAAAAAATTTCTTTGCTTCCACGTCATACAGTCCATCGACTCCTCCCTCTTAAGACCTCCACCCATATTAAGAGAAGTGTTATGATCTTTCTGAAAGTGAATGGGTAGAAAGACAAGACTCTTTTGATTTTTCTATTTAAAAATGCTTGATAATACCCACAAACTATGTGAGGTAATGTTCTTAATGATTTGGCATTCCTCGACTGGCAACTTTTATCACTCTTTAACTTAAGTGTCTTGTTCATCATTAATTTTGGTTTTAATTGAGCCTTCAGTGTGAATAAGCTTATAGCACCTAATAAGACTTAAAATCTCCATATTGAGATCTACTTCCCCTTTCCATGATTGAGTGACGTTAATTTGGGCCCCCACATTAGCAAAGCCATATGCCAGCTTATTTCCTTCCCAAAAAACATGGGTTATATTACTTTCTTAAAAAAAAGCATTAAGGATTTAATTTTATCAATTATATGGCCAATTTTCCAAGAAGCCTCATTCTTGACATTAATACAGTTTATTATGTTTAGAGAATCTCCCTCCAACTATATATTCGAATTAACCCATTTCTTTAGCCATGATAACGACTTGAAGAGCTACCTTAGCTTCCGCAACGTGGTTAGTCTGAATTCCCAGAGGGGCTGCGACAGCTCCAAGAAAATTTCCAGCTCAATCTCTTATTATACCTCCCACTCCAGCTCTTCCCAGATTCCCTTTAGCTGCTTCATGAAAGTTACCTTTGACCCAGCCAATTGGTAGTGCAGTCCATCTTGTGATTTCCCTCAAAGTTAAATCCTTATCTTTATGCCCCAGATTTTTCCTGTTAAGAATATCATTTAAAACTTGAGTGTTCTTAAGGGGGGAGTCTCTAGGAAGAGAACCTTTAAAATTTTCCAATAAGCTTATGCAAATATGAATGGCCACAATCTCATGCGAAGAGATTTTTTCTCTGAAGACTCTATTATTTCTCTCCTTCCAGATTCTCCAAGTGAAGTGAGGAAGAAATAACCTCCAAAGATCTTTGGAATCTTTACTAGTAAAGGGGCAGAGCCATTATTTTACCTAATCCTGAAAGTTATAAGGTTTCACCCAATCCAAGTTGAAACGTTTGAAGACAAAACCCCACAATTTACAAGCATAAGTACAATGAATCATGAGATGATTGCAATTTTCAGCTTTAGAGAAGCAAAGGATACATCTATTAGGCATACTAAGATCCCTTTTATAGAGATTATCCACAGTAAGAATTTTTTTTTGAACAAGCAGCCAAAAAAACATGTTAATTTTAAGTATAAGCTTATTTTTCCATACCTGAGAATTGATTAGGTGATCTTCCTGAGTGTGGAGAAGGGCAGAGGTAGAAGAAACATAAAATTTACCATTTGCCTCCAGGCCCCAAATCAAAGAGTCTTGTTCATTATCTCTTAAAAACCAAAGATTAAGTTGTTTATTGACCATTTTAAGGTTCTCATCAAAAGAGCTAGGGTCAACCCAATCCTCATTGATCCAATAATCAGAAACCTTTTCCTGAATTATATATTTACAGTTCAGAATTGCTGGTATCCTTTCCTGCTTTTCATTAAGAGATTTTTCCTTCAGCCAATTATCATTCCAAAAATTAATCTTCGTGCTATTTCCCAGTTTCCATCTGACCCATTTTCTAATCAGTTCCCTACCTTTCCTAATATTGTTCCAAATGAAAGAACCTTTTATATCAAAATAATTACTTAACATATCCTCCAAAGAAGTCAAAGGATATTTTCTCTTGATAATAGAGTTCCATTCCTTCTCCTCTTCAAAGATTCTCGAACAATATTTTGCCAGCAAAGCCTTATTAGTATTTTTAATACTTATGATGCCAAGCCCTCAAAAATTCTTTGGTTTGTACACCACCTCCCAAGCTACAAGGCTAAACCCCTTCTTCTCTTCAACTCCATACTAGAGGAATCTATTCTGAATTTTTTCTATCAAGTTAGCAAACTTTTGAGAAATTTTGAAGACACTGAGCGCAAAGACTGGAAGGTTTTGAAGAGTATATTTCAAAGGCTGGACTTTTCCAGCTTGACTTAGAGTAGATCCTTTCCATCATGCCAGATTGTTGTGAAATCTATCAAGGATGCGATTCCAGAAAGAGTCATAAGGTTTATGACATAAAGGGAGACCCAAGTAGGAAGATGGGAAATTCCCAATCTTGCAACCCAAAATGGCAGAGATCTTCCTTTGTCTTTCTTCTGGAGTGTTTCTGAAAAAACAGAAATTTTCTCCCAGTTTATAGATTGACCTGAAGCATTAGTATAAGTGTTCAAATCCTTTTTAATATTCCTTTCTTCCTTCAAAAAGGCTTCCCCCATCAATTTAGTGTCATCTAAAAATTATTCATGTGTTCATTTCTGCAGTGCAGAGGAAGGTTGAAGACCAGAAATATTTCTAGTTATCACCATACTATTGATATGTCTCCCAAGGATTTCTGCCATTATAGAAAAGAGAATGGGGGAAATTGGATCTCCTTGTCTCACACCTCTAGTGGGATGAAATAAATTGGAGGACACCCCATTAACAAGCACAAGAGAATTCACAGTTGAAACCAATTGCATAATAATTCTTATCACATCTTTATCCAAGCCAAAAGACCTAAGGATATTAGAAAGAAAAGTACAATCAACTCTATCTTAGGCTTTTGACAATTCCAATTTCATCAGGAACCCTTATTTTTTAGAGAAATGGAGAGAATTAATATTCTCATGCACGACAATAATATAATCTAGGATCTGTCTTCTCAGAACAAAACCATTCTTTTGAGGAGAAATCAGATTAGGCAGTAAGCTCAACAGTCTAGAGGTTATGACCATCGAGATGATTTTGTATAAAGAGTTAAAGAGGCTAATAGGTCTAAAGCCATCAATAGTATCAGCTCCAGGTTTTTTAGGAATGAGAGCTATAAAAGTAGAATTTAGTTCCTTAAGAATATATTTAGTTCCAAAGAACTCTTTAACCACTGAACAAACATTTTTACCAGTGATGCTCCAGAAATGCTGGAAAAAAAACATCTGAAACCAATTGAAACCTGGAGATTTCTCTCCCTCAAAAGAAAAAAACAACCTTCTTAATTTCTATATCTAAGGGAATAGCTTTTAAGAAGACATTGGAAGGATGGTCCACTTTAGAAGGAATCAAGGAAAGTACTTTACTTTGGTCTTCTAAGTTAAGATTTTGATCTTTTGATAACAAGGTCGCAAATTACCCCATCATTTCTTCCCTTTTTTCCTCTTCTTTAGTAACTTTACCTTTAGTGGCAGACAAGGAATGGATTCTATTTATTGTCTTGTGTTTAACAATAGTAAGATTGAAAAATCTGGTATTCTTATCTCGTGCTTTCAACCATAGGGATCTGGATCTTTGCCTCTAGAAAGTCTCATCCTTAGAAATTATGTTGTGGAGATCCACAAGGACAATATTCTCTTGGGTTTTCAGTCTTTCTGTCAGGCCATTTCTTTGAATTTCCTCCTAAATAACTTTCAGGTCCATTTGGGTTTTTTTCTGGAATGGAAGATGTCCTCATAGACATTCTTGTTCCAGTGTTTAACATTAGATTTCACATTAGCCAATTTCTTAACCACTTTGAACATTGCAGTTCCTTCCACCTTAATATTCCACCATTCCTTATTTTATTCTCCAAATCAGGGTGGTCAAGCCACATCTTCTGAAATCTGAAGAGAGCATTTCTTTTGCCTATGAAGGGAATAATTAAAGGATATAGGAAAATGGTCCGAACCAATTCTGGAAAGAGAAGAAAGAGAACAAGGGTACTTGGTATACCAGTCTAGATTGATCAGAACCTTATTAAGCTTAACTTGGATAAGATTAGCTCCCCCCCCTACGATTAGAGCAAGTATAATTTATCCCTTCCCGATCAACATCCAGCAGCCCTTCATTAATATTAAAATCCATCAAATCTACCCTACTTTCCACTTGAGATAAATTCCCTCCCATTTTATCTTCCTTCTTTAACGGAATGTTGAAATCTCCCATTATCAAATAGTTGTTCTTTGTGCTAGTTTCCATCAGATCATGCAACTTCTTCCAAAGCTTTAATCTTCTAGATTTAGTGTTGGGGGCATAAATATTTGTAAGGGTCCAAGAGAAATCATCCTTTAAACTCTGAACTTTAGCTTCTAGAATATTTTTCTATTCTTTTAGGAGGTTGCAATCAAAGAAAGTTTGATTCCAGAAGATAGAAAACCCCCCTGAACCCCCTTCAGAACTACTACCAAAACAATTCCCATTTTTTAACAATTTAAGATTATCTATTTTTTCTTTTATCATCTTAGTTTCTTGAATCAAAAGGGTGTCTGGTTTAGAATCTCTAACTAAATTCCTAACTACATCTTTCTTATGAGGACCATTGAGTCCTTGAATATTCCAAGAAATGATCTTCATTTAAGGATTGGAGAACAAACCTGATGGATGGTGAGTTGTTTTCCATCAGCAATATTTTGTTTAGCTTCCTCTTCCCTTTGATTTTTCTCAGATTTTCTTCCTTTTTCTGGTTTTGGAGTTCCTATATTTTATTTCTACTGACCTCTTGTCAAAACTCCTAGTTTTTTACCTCCATTCTTTTTTATCGACTTTTAATTGGGATTCCCCATTGAGGAACTCTCAGATTTCTCTCCTGAGTTAATATTCAACTCATAAGTAGAGTAGTTTCCATCAGGGGATTTTGAGCCTTTCTTTCCTGATCCCTTCTTTGAGTCTCCCAAAGTTGACCAAGAGTTTTCCTTGTCCTTTGAATCTATATCTTTCTTCTTTTTCTATTTATCATTCTTGTTTGGATCAAGTGGGGAATCCTTTTTACTTCCTCTAGTTGTATCATTATCCTTTTCTGGTTTTTCCTCTGTCCTTTGTGTTAATTTATTTTTTGTTCCTACCAAGAGCTTATGTTCTTCAGAGTCCCTTTCTTTTTCTTCTCCTTTGGAAAGAGTCTGATTTTCTTCTATCCTTGATTAATTCTATTTTATCTCTCCTGTGAAAGGTTCCCCTTTTTCTTCTGAAGAGGTGTTCGGACTTGTGGACTCATTTGTCCTTTCTTCTGGTACTTTCTTTACTTATTCTTGATCTACTATTTTTTGAGCTTCCCCTATTTTCTCCTTCTGATGATTCTCATTTATTTTTTCATATGTGCTATTATCCATCTGATCCCTATTTCCATCCAATTTTTTGGGAAGGATATTAGTTTCCTCTATTTTTCTTTTCCGCTCCATTCTCTGTCCCTTATTTTGATCTTGATCCTTCTTTTTTTCCTTTTAAGGCTTCTGAGGGAAATGTTTAGCCTAGTGACCTGATTTCTTACATATGAAGCATGCAAAAGGCATAGATTCATATTCCACCTCTTGGATCTATGACCCCATTTTTTCTTTCAGGGTTATCACCTGAGGAATATCCACATTCTGCTAAATGTTAACCCAAATCCTTTCATAAACTTGTCTTGTTCTAGATTTTTTCATATGTCCTCATGCCAATATTCCAAAGGCATCTTAGGGAGGCAAACCCAAACCAATACCACTGTAAAAAAACTATCATTATTGTCTAGGCTAGTCATCCATTTTTGTAGAGATAAGGAATATTTTCCCATCATCTAGGGACCCCAACAAAAAACTTTAGAAATTTCTTTCCCATTTGAAATTTCAAAGGAGAAAAAAATTTAGGCATAGCCGCTACATCAACTTGACCTTTCAACCTCCATTTCTTGTCCACAAAGGATCTGACTAAATCTATATTCGGTCTTGGGCCCATAAATTTTCCAACCAAAGTTGAAGCAATGATTGATACCTTGTGGTCCACTAGCAGGCCGGGTATATTGATACCAAACTCTCCTTTCAGTGGGTTAGATAAGATATTAACTTTGGGGAATAAAGACTCGCCCAAGGGTTTTAAACCAAAAAGACCTGACCATTTCCCTTTCCCTTGATTAGTGGAGAAACCATGTGACTTACCTTCAGATGATTCTTCTACAACATTCGAGTCTTTTGATTTGTTTTCCTTTGGCCTCATTCCTGACCCATCATCCTTGCTGGACAGTACCAAGGTAGATCCTCTTGCTTTTTCCTCAGATTTTGATGAGGATCAAACAACATAATCAACACCTTCTGTCATAGATCCTACAGCAGGTCCATCAGCTCTCAACTTTCCTCCAGTCTCAAAATTCAAAATTCTTTCTCCCACCCTTTCCTCCTCTCCTCCTCCCTCCCGCTCCCACTCCATGTTACTTGTAATGGTTGTTGCAAAGTGATTGTTGACAGTGGCAGTTTCAATTCAATAAATGTAAATACATGACTCTTCCCCTTCCTTGTCCCCATTAAAAGATGGGTATTTTTATGATTTTCTCATTTTAAATGATTTTAATTATTCTTTAGGATTTTTTAGGAGCACATTGTCGATAGGTTAAAATTAATGGGAGGCTCTATGATTTTTTTTAACTCGATATATAAATTGTATTAGAATAAATATTCATTGTAAAATGAGACTATCTATTCTTATACAATTTATACATCCAATTAAAAAAAATCATAGAGCCTCCCATTAATTTTAACCTATCCACAATGTGCTCCTAAAAAATCCTAAAGAATAATTAAAATCATTTATAAAAAATCATAAAAATACCCATCTTTTCATGGGGACAAGGAAGGGGAAGAGTCATGCATTTACATTTATTGAATTGTTAAAAAATTGGCCTTCTTAAGAAAGTTGAAAGGTCATTTATTGGCTACCGATTGCTTTTCTAGATAGTCATGTCTTATTTTTCCAAGGGGGAATTGAGTAAAAATTTTAAAATATAAATATGCTAGTATTGAAATTTTCAAAAATTACATCCAGTTAAAAAAAATCATAGAGCCTCCCTTTACTTTTAACCTATCCACAATGTGCATCCTAAAGAATAATTAAAATAATTTATAATGAGAAAATCATAAAAATACCCATCTTTTCATGGGGACAAGGAAGGGGAAGAGTCATGCATTTGTTGATCTCTAAGTTTTGTTGATCATTAGTGTCCCACACTTACTCATTTATCTAGGCAGGTTAGTCGGTCATCACTACAGCCGAACTATCTAGTATAGGCTGAGCTATCCGGCATAGTCATTGCCGAGTAGTTAATGGTTGCTGAGTGACTCAAAAATAAAGAAAATGTTGATCATGTTCATGCCAAGCACCAGAGTCTTAATGTGCCGAGCAAGACAATTTTGATATAAATGTTAGAAATGGCACAAACTTGAAGGTAAACTATTTTAGGCCAAGTTGTTCATACATTTAATGATTTCAATGGATTTAATTATGTATTAATTATTTGATCCCAATCCATGGCATGGATCCAATGAGAAAATTAGAATGCCCAAGTGGCATAAGCATTTGATCCTAATCGTTGTTCTAGATCTAGATGTCAGATTCGTAAAGTATATAAGATTGCTTCTTTCAACCCTAAAAATGAGGTGTAGGTGTGTATGAGAGGAGAAGTGTATGCGTACATGAGAGATTTACAAAGGGTTATTTTGATAAAAGAAGCATAGATCTAGCAGAGTAAAAGAGCAGTGAGAAGCAACATAAAGACATCAGATTATTAGTTCAGAGAAGGTATTGGAAAGAGGATATTTGTTATCAGCATCAGAGTGCATAATGAAAGATCAGTTCTTGAGACATTTTTACCAGTGTATTGGGTGAAATCTCTTAATAGAGTGGTTCTAATAGACCTTTCTAAATCTCTTAACTGAGTGCTTACTTTGTTGTAAGTTTAAATCCTTTTACAAGGTAGATTGTAATGATCTATAGCTCTTAACCAGGTAGACCTTTAACCAGGTAGATTACATATTGTGATCAAACTTTGTAGCCCTAAGAGGCACACTTTATTTTTGCAGTAGTGAAGATTTTCAAGGGTGTCATCCCCACCCCAGTTTTACCTTATTTGGTTTCTAGGTTACCAAATTTTTTTTTCTTGATTTATTTATTTACTATCATGGATGCTACTAGTTGTTAGATCAATTACATTTTTGCATGGTTGTGGATTAGTTTTGTTTTAAAGGATAAAAGTATTAAGATCTTATTCACCCCCCCCCCCTCTTAGTATCTTAATTTCCCATATTGTATTTCCAACAATTGGTATTAGAGTGAGCATCTCTTATAAAAGGTTTTAATCACCTTGATAGTATAGATCTTGAGATGGAGATTTACAAATTGGGAAAATTCATTGAGTGTCAAAAGATTGAAATTCAGCTAGCATTACATCAGCTTGAGATAGCAAGACAGGAATTGAAGAAGTCCTTGAAAGAAAGGAAAGATTTGGCCAAACAAATGAATGATACGAGCAGTATCAGGAAGAAGACACTATAAATCTATTTCACAATGGAAACTCTACTGAGAGTGATGCAACAATTGCAGATCTACCATAAAGGATCAATACATTGTGTGAAGAAGTCAGAAACCTAAAAACATAACAAGAAATGAAAAAAATAAGACTATGTGAAGTAGTGGAACAAAAGAATAAAGTTGAAGATGACAAAGCTATGGCTGAAGAAGACAAAAGAATGATGACTGTCAGACTTGATGAAAGGAAACATGAAGTATAAATGATGAAAAACAATCAGGTTGACATGGTGAATCAATTGCTACATGCAAATTAGGAGATTAGTAGTAAAGACATGGAAATTGTGAATCTGAGATATGAGAATAGTCAATTGAAAGATGAATTGAGATCTAAGAAAGAACTGAATGAAATATTGAACAGACCCAATGAAGCTTTGACTCAGTTTGAAAACTTGATGGAAGCATCAAGGAGATCTAAATATTTTTTGGATTAGGTCACATCGAAGAACATACATCTACTGAGAAAGGAGAATCATCTAAGATTGGTGAAAAGAGGAATGTGAATTCAAAGAACAACAAGCCTGTATGCCACCAATGTGGAAAATCTGGACACAATAAACATCTGTCAAAGCAAGAATAGTAAGTCCAATCCTAAACCTAAGTTCAATGGTTATTTCTTTAACTGTAAGAAGTTTGGATATCAAGCACATGAATGTTAGGCAAAGGCAAATAATGCACCTCCCACACCTAGATTCAATGGGAATTGTTACAACTATCAAAAATTTGGACATAGAGCACAAGATTGTAGATCTAATGCTAAATAAGAATGGACATCAAAGACACAAGAAAAAGCACCAAGGAAGGGTAACACTTACAATTAGGATTATAACACATGACATAGTTGTCATTACTATGGTGAGTATGGACATGTTCTAGAAAACTACATAAAGACACATTTCAGAGGAAGATCTAAGAGGAAGATCTAAGATTTGGATGAATGGAAGCCTATCATACTAGGAAAGATTGCAAAACAAGGGTACTTACTTCCAGTGTCGAGCATATCAGAGCACAGATGAACCAGACATGGATAAGGAAAGCAGAACCATGCAGCAGTGAATCTGCTGAAGCTGAGGTCACCCAATCCAATGGATCAAGTGATCCCACCATCACTAATTAAGCAAAGAAATGTATGTAAGGAACTATGTTTATATCTCATATCTTTTATCAGTTCCTAACATATAAAAGTGCAATACTTCATATCTACATATAATAAGATGCATCGGGATATATTTTGAGTTATGTAGCAAGAAAAATTCAAAATTCACTATAGGTGCCAAGCAACAATATATTTCTAATGTATGCCGAGTAAGTTTTGTTTGATGACATAGTGGTAAGTGAATTTCTTGAGTTGGCTGAGGATGGTTGTTTGGCACTCACTCAATGCAAAGAACATTTAATGGTGACCTAACTTTTGAATGTTGGATCCTATATAAAGGGAAGAGCTATTTCATTTCTTCTCACCATGCAATAAAAATTTCATAAGAGGGATTGTGTATTTGTGAACTGGAATTCTGCAAAGATTTTCAAAGATTTCTACAGTGTGCCGTTGAAAACCTCTTCAGTGGAAAGTGCAGATTTTGTCACTTGTCGAGGTACTATGTTCATGATCCTTGAAACCCTATTTTTCAAAGAAAATGGCCTCAAGTTATTTTTCACCAGATAAGAGAATGGAGAAGGAGTTGCTAAATGTTCAATTGGTAGGGAGTGACACTTGTGCTCCTCCTAATTTCTGAGCAGTTCCTAAGAGCGCCATCAAGGGTGATCTGATCATCAATTCCACTTAAAGTACTCATGATACATGATATTAGGTCATCCTATATGTGCAAGATAAGTGAGTTTGGAGATCACAAGTTAAGAGCATCTTACAGTAAATTTTGCAAAGACAGAGCCCTAAAAGATGAACACAAACATTTAGCCGAGAGAAGGTTAACTTGTGCCCTAGACTTTTCGAGAGAATTTAGAATGGAATGGATCAAGATTGTTCTAATTCATGTACATGACATGAACATATGGATGGAAAATGGACTAGTTAAGATTACAAAGGAAATCATCCATCGAGAAACAGGTTATCAAATTCTAAACAGGAAGAAAACTATGAGATGTCAGAGTAAGGAAAACATAGAAGAATTCACTGGAACTATTTGGAACAAAAGAGAGATTACGATCTCTATGATTACAGACTTGGAGCTTGATTTTGCAGTAACAGTTATTTCTCATAAGTTTTATTAGTCAAGCCGAATATTCAGTATCCCATGCATTGCAGTCGACCAGGCTTGGAAGATTGTGAATAAGGATCATACTTATGACCGTGTCGAGCTTCAACTAATGCAACTAGCCAAGAACCTTGCTTCAATCAGAAAGGCAAAGAACTCAATATGTAAGTTTGGATCTCTACTCATTTACATATTTTTCTACATACATAATTCATTTCCTACTTTTGGAAACATAGTGTGGAAAGTAGATATACCCATCACACAACAAATAAATGACTTTATTTAGCAATTAGGTTATAATTTTGATAATGTGATGGGAACATATTTTGTTGAATTCAAGAAAAAGAAGAGATTAAGGAGTATAATTCCCAGTTCACTAGTTGAGAACCATTATGAAGATGTATATTTCCTAGTAGACATAGATTACACCTATGTGCAGGCAGTAGTGCCGAGGGTATTATGGCTAGGGCCATTACCTTATGAATTAAACATTGATGAGACATCTATAGAAATAAGAGCTCTATTGGTAGAGGAAATTGATAGTAGAGTGAAATGTTTTGGAAACTATGAAGAAGCTAAGTCCAGAATCACTATGGATTTGAAGGTTGACACTATGGAGAGAAAAATGAAGAAGAATGTCAAAAATCTGAAGAAGATGGTTGGTATTGAGAATGATGAAGAAGCAGAGGATGCACCTTTGGGCTTATCAATAGGACATGGAGAAGATATGTCTAGTGAAGAATAAGAGAGTGAACCTGAAGAGGATGTCACTGTGAAAGGTAAAGGGAAGTAGCCAGTAGTTGCTAAGGCAATTAAACCAAGACAAGATAAATCTAACGCTACCCGTCATGTTGCTAACCGGCCTAGGACAAGAGCATCAACTATTTCTGTACAAGCTGAGATAACAAAGGTTTATACAAAGAAGATTGCTAGGGAGAGCAGCTCTGGGAAGAGAAAACAAGTTGTAACCAAGGCTGTGCCAAGCCAAATTAAGAAAAGACTGAGGAGAAAACTAATCCTGAGTGATGAAGAAGATGAGGATAAGACAAATATTGATGAACCAAGAAACATACCTAAATCATCACATAAACCAATGACCAATATTGATGAGGTATGTAAGAACCTAAGAAGTAATGCTGGTTTAGCAGGATTTAAGTTTATCAAGTATGAGAAGCAAAGCATATCTAACAAGTATAAGATCCATGAAGCATTAATAGATATGATATGCACATTCAAGATGATGCCTATAGAGATAGGAAATCTTATTCCTATATAGATTTATGATATTTTATCACAAAAGTGGTAGTATGCTTTAATGATTGAAAGATAGATAAGGGAAGGAACACTAGCTAAGGTCATTCTTGATCTAACCAAGAAATAGATAGAAAAATTCATAGAACAATATCAGAGGAAGTTTATTCATAAAAAAAGATCCTATGCAATTCTAAAGAATGATGTTGAAGGTGTAGTTCAATAGAGCACCAGAATATGGAAGAAATTTTTTGGGTTAATCACTAAGAAGGCCAATGAGAAAGGTGAAGGCACCTCAGAGACGAAGGAAATGGAGAAAGAAACTGCTATAGATCAAGAAGAAACTAAAATTGAACCCCAAAAGGAAATAGGTGATGTGCAAATTACATATTTGACAATGGATAGCCCATTAATACTACACTTTGAGAAAATAGCAATTTGGATGTCGAGGATGAGAATGAACCGACAGATACACGTATGCATTCACCCATTTGGGCAACTAAGGTTGAGTCAGAGAAAGAAAGAGAAAAGGAGGTAATCATTACTAATCCACCTATTTTAGAGGTTGTACAAATAGTTTTAGAGAGTGGAGATAAGATGGAAGAAATTGCAAATAAGCCTACAGAACAAGAGGCTATACAAGTATTGGTAGATCTACCACACTCTGCATCATCTACTCCCACTGGACCCAATATAGGTAATATACCTAATCAAAAAGTAATCTTAACTCAGATGAAGGAAGCAATTGAAATTAATATTGACAAAGAGCTATATATCATAGTACCTCAGCCGAGTATCATCTATTCAAAACTCAAAAGGAATAAGTCACATAAGAGGAAGTCACCAAGTCCAAGTGTCACTTTGGATGAAGTAATTGTGATTCCTAAATGGGATATAGATAACTTGACATATGAGAAAATTCAGACTCTACAAGACCTTTTGAAGAGGAAGAAGAAACATGAGGAACTAAAGAGGGAGCACCAACAAAAGCAAGTGTTACATGGAATGGAGGATATTTTTGTTAATCCTTTTGATATAGCAGATATAAATGAACAAACATCAATCTTGGAATAGTTAGTCCATATTGTGCAGAAAGTTAATGATGAAAATATCGAGGCAAATGAAAAGTTGCTACAATTGTCTGAGAGTAAATTTGAGAACAAAGTTTTGGAGAAGATATCAGCAGAGATTGCTATCAAACAGGTTGAACTTTCTTCTCTTATTAGTATTCTTGAGGAAGTTGCAAATAATGTTTATTCCTTGTATAAAAATTTATGTGATGTAGAATTCTTTACCAAGGATAACCAACAACTTATTGAGAATTTTCAACTAGCTTTGAAGTCAACAGGGAATACATTGAGTATGGATGCTAGTTCTAGCTCCTTACATTTTGACAAGTTGACTCATGCATAAAGGAGATTAGCCAAGCTTATGGCTGAAGATGGCAGAATAAGAGAAAAGTTAATAACTATTCAGACTACATTAATACCTCATCTAGAGGTTATATAGAAGGAACTTAAAGCTACAAATGAATTAGTCCAGAGGGATTCTCATCTCTCTACAGCAGATAGTTTGGTAAGTCTAGCTGGTGAGCTAGAAATTAAGGTACAAGTTATGAAGTTTATAAAGGATAGTTGGGATACAATATTTGCACTAAAATTACAACTCCATAAGTCATTTTTGGATATGACTTACCCTTATAGCTATCAGTGACAAAAACAAGGCAGAATCAGATAAGGAAACATATAAAGATGTGTAGAATCAGCCATAATATTCTGTAAGGCATGTATATTATGTAAGTATGAAGTATAATCTTAGGGGGAGTAAATTGTGTACTAAGGAAAAACTTTTGTGGATGTAAAGAAATGATAAGTGTGTTTTTTCCACTAATATCAAAGGAGGAGATTGTTGATCTCTATGTTTTGTTGATCATTAGTGTCCCACACTTAGTCATTTATCTAGGTAGGTTAGCCGGTCATCACTACAGCCGAGTTATCCAGTATAGGCTGAGCTATCTGGCATAGTCATTGCTGAGCAGTTAATGGTTGTCAAGCGACTCGATAATCAAGAAAAAGTTGATCATGTTCATGCCAAGCGCTAGAGTCTTAATGTGTTGAGCAAGATAGTTCTGACATACATGTTAGGAATGGCACAAACTTGAAGGTAAACTATTTTGGGTCGACTTGTTCATACATTTAATGATTTCAATGAAGTTAATTACACATTAATTATTTGATCCCAATGTGTGGCATGGAGCTACTAAGAAAATTGGAATGCCCAAGTGGCATAAGTATTTGATCCTGATCATTGATCTAGATCTAGATGCCAGATTTGTAAAGTATATAAATATAAGATTGCTTCTTTAAACCCTAAAAATGAGATGTAGGTGTGTATGAGACGAGAAGTGTATGTGTACATGAGAGATGTATAAATGGTTATTTTGATAGAAGAAGCATAGATCTAGCAGAGTAAAAGAGCAGTGAGCAGCAGCGTAAAGACATATCAGATTATTAGATCAGTGAAGGTATTGGAAAGAGATCGATAATCAGCATTAGAGTGCATAATAAAGGATCAGTTCTTGAGATATTCTAACTAGTGTATCAGGTGAAATCTCTTAATAGAGTGGTTCTAACAGACCTTTCTAAATCTTTTAACCGAGTGCTTACTTTTTTGTAATTTTAAATCCTTTTACAAGGTATATTGTAATGATCTATAGCTCTTAACTGGGCAAACCTTTAACCAGGTAGATTACATATTGTGATCAAACTTTGTATCCCTAATAGGGATAGTTTATTACTGCAGTAGTTAATATCTTTGTGGGTGTCATCCCCACCTAAGTTTTATCTTATTGGGTTTCTAGGTCACCAAAATTATGTGTCTTGAGTTATTTATTTACTGTTATGGATGCTACTAGTTGTTAGATCAATTACATTTATGCATGGTTGTGGATCAGTTTTCTTTTAAAGGATAAAAGAATTAAGATCTGACTCACCCCCCCGCTCTCAGTATCTTGCTTTCCCATATTGTATATCCAACAACATTTACATTTATTGAATTGTTAAAAAAGTAGCCTTCTTACAAAATTTGAAAGGTCATTTATTGGCTACCGGTTGCTTTTCTTGATATTCATGTCTTATTTGTCCAAGGGGGAGTTGAGTAAAAATTATTGATAGCCATGTTTCAATAGTTGTTTTTGATAGAAAAAGTAGCAAGAGGGTGTTAGCCCGTGGAACAGAGGACCAGTAGCACATTAACAGCATATTAATGGAACTAGTCAAAGCTAAAAACATTTTAGCAGAATATCACAAACACCAATTCTAGTTCTGCCTCTATCAAAAAAAAATGTGATAGTTCTACTCCAAGGGATTAAACCAGAGTAATTGCTATCATCAGTAGCATAAAAATTATTGTCAATAAGCCTCGCAGGGCTCAACCAAACCAAAATAACAAACTTAAAATTAACCCCAATCAAAGAATAGGGGAACCGAGGGTCAAGCCCAGCCAAAATTACCCGAACCATAGACAGCAGAGTTATTTCTTCCCTCCTAGTTGTTTAGACAGCAGGGTTCTTTCCCACTCCTCATGAAGAAATAGGAACAGATCCTTATTATCCTCGTCCGCTTCCAATTTGCCACCCGCCAGCTTTTCCTGCACATTACAGAGGGTCGTCACTGAGGCATGCATGACCTTCAGGGAAAATTTGTTGGTCCTCATGTAGTGGTTCATCAGGTCCTACATATTCTTCTTAATCTCAACAATTTCTTTGTCAATAATCACAAACTTTCTTTTAAGGGTGCCTGTGAAATTGCATTTTTCCTCCATGCCAGAGGAGTGGGGTTTATCCTGGGTATCATGGTGGGGGCTCTGGGGTGGGGTGGGGTTCTTGGGGGTTACCGTGGCTCTCTGGAGGTTGGGCAGGGGAATATTACCAGTCGGGCTCATATAGCCTTCCGAGGAATCATTTCTGGAGTTGGTGGAGTGGGGGACATTTTCCGTCAGGGAGAGCTCCTTGGAGGCCATTTCCAACATCTTGATTTTGCATTGTTCCTTGGCTATTCTATTAGACCTCCTACGGCCTGAACCACTTAGGTCCACCTCCAAATTGACCTGGGTTTCCATCATTTTCTATTTTTTGGGCTTGTAATCCATCTCAGGTGTGTCGTCAACCCCTTTCCCTTCATTGTAATCCATAGAATTAGAAACATACAATTCCTCCTGGCCTTCCTTCTTATAGGTGGGAATCTTAATACTTTTTTTATGGGTTTTTTTCTCCGTCATCATAGGTCCTTGGGTGATACTAATGGACTGGGAGGAGGAATTGGTGGTCTTTACAGCTTTTTCAGGGGGCTTCTCTGGGGCATCATCTGAATAATCAGAGGGGGTTGGGGTGCTGAGTATATGGCTTTGTGAAACTGAAAAAGATAGAGGAGGAGGCCCTGGTGGGGGATAGCTCTATCAGGGTTGCTTTTGATATCAAGGACATTACTTTCTATAGAGTGCAGAAGATAAAACAGTATGGAAATTAAATCTTTGCTCCTAACATGATTCAGGAAAGGTAAGTGGTAGTTGTAAAACACTGTAAACTTACCTTCAAGCGTGAAATAATTCATGATAATGAGATAAATTTTTGGCCAGAAGTCTGACAGCTCTTCTATGTTGAAACCCCCTGTTTCCTAACCGGCAGCTCACCATCTTTGAAAATTTGTTTTAGGCTGGTAGGGTCGGCAGTCCAACTAGGCTTTTTGTACTTTATCCCCACCATAGAGAGCCCTATAGCCTCTGTGATGACCTCCTCATTGAGCTGGAAGTGAATGCCCCCAACCGAGACAGTTATGTTGTTCCAGGACGAGACGAACTGTTTAGATATTCTCTTGTCATGTCCACCTTTCATGCATTCCATGAAACTCCAAATGCTGGTTTCCTTGAAATAATGGGTGACCAGTGGATCAGAATTATAGGCTTCATCAATATTATTAGGTTCAATACGGAGAATATTACCCCCGATATTAGAGGTATGCTCTTCAAGCATCAGAATATCCTTGGAGTCTGAGAGCCGATTATTGTTGCAGGCCATATAAAACCACTCTCTTTTACAAATCCATTTCAAAAAAAGCTTATACATAACCTGCCAGATTTGAGAATTTTAGAGAACGGGCTCCGTACCGTCAAATCTAACGGATCTCCAGGTATCATTAATAGTAATAATAGAATTACTACCATTAATATCCAAAAACACCTTTTGACACTGACAACGATCACTCCACACGTTCAAAAGGTAATGATAGAACTTTATGGGAATTTGAGTTTTTCCTTTCATAATCACACAAATCACTCGAACACGCCAGCACGTGATCGAGGAGGGGTTCATAATAAATAAGCCAGCCTAGCACATTTAGACTATAGTATTCATTTCTCCCATGATGAGTTACTGAGTCATCGGACGTAAGTCACCAATTAACATCCAACTATTTAGTTTGGTTTATTTTAGACCAATTGCTACCATTGAGTCAGCAACCGAGTTTCCCTCTTTGTAGGTATGGCCTATAGTCATATGTTGGAAGCTCTCAAGAAGCTCACAGATCTCCATAATGATAGGTCTAGCCTGCCACCCCGCACCAGCTCCACTCTTGATGCTTCTATTATCACTTTGGAATCCCCCTCGATTTCCAATTGTCTGAAGTTCATCTATTTTGCAAGTTTAATCCCCTAGAGAAGGGCAGTCCCTTCCACCTGGGTAACAGTACAGTTATTGATTGGTCCCTCATAAGCCAGTAGGCAAGTGCCATGGTGATCTCTCAGCACTCCTCCCCCACCATGCCCAAGATTATTAACTGCCCCATCAAAGTTTAATTTTATTCTACCTCTAGGAGGGGCAATCCATTTGGTAGCTTTTTTGGCAGTCTTTTTAGCATTGTCAAACTTGGAGAACCCACTCAGGAGGTTCCAGCGTTCAGCAATCTTAGCTTCCTAGGCAGCAGGAGGACTAGATGGGAGCTTCCATTTAGCCATCCTGACATTTTCACTTAGGAGCTTAGTTCCGATAAGGAGACAGGTTTTAGGTTGGATGCCTTTCTCCCTGAAGATCCTGTTGCTTCTTTCCTTCCAGATGGACCAACATATGTGCGGGGGAAGCATACACCAGAGGAGTTGGAGCAATGGGTGATTTGAGGGGGATCTCCAATTAATGAATTGGTGCACCTCGTTGTCCAGGGCCCACGAGATACCCAATCTGTCAGAAATTCCTTGCCACATGCTGGTAGCATAGTCACAGTGGATGAAGAGGTGGTTTACTGTCTGTTCCGCCTTCTCACATAGGACACATCTGTTTGCCATTGAGAAGCCTCTTTTAGTAAGATTATCTTGGGTTAGGATCTTACCGTGCATTAGGGTCCACCAAAAAAAAATTATTTTAGGCGTGAGCTAGGGGATCCACACCTTCTTCCAGTTGCCTGGGTTACTCTACTCCTTAAGAAGCAGGTTGTAAGTAGAACTAACTGTGAAAGCACCAGTCTGGGTGGGGGTCTAGATAATAGAGACATCAACCTCAGAAATTCTGATACTAGTCAGGTTGTCCATAAGATCCTTGGCCATGTGTTGCAGGTCCGGTCTGTCCCTTAATTGATTAGGTAAATCAGCCCAAACTCTTCCGTTGGTGTAGTTGGAAGCTCTAAAACCCATGCTAGGTCTAAGGTAGTCCATAAGTGGTTTGAATCGATGACCTAGATGAGGTTGGTTCATGATCCAATGGTCATTCCAAAATCTGATGGACCTACCATTACCAATTTTCCAAAAAGCCCCTCTAGACAGAAGGAGCTTACACTTGTAGATGTTTATCTAGAGTTTGGATCCACTAGGGAGGTCACTATTGTGGAACATCGTTTCGTAGGGGTGGCCTTAAAGATATTTGGTTTCCATTATTCTACACCAATCCGCTTTTCCCTCAATGAGCTTCCAAGCCACCTTTGTAGTAGGGGCCTTATTCATCAGACCAATTTTTCTAAGGCCAAGACCTCCCAATATTTTTGGGAGGCAGACAGTGTCCCAGTTGACAAGCGAAATCCTCTTTTTCTCTTCAAACCCCGCCCACAGAAAGGTTCTCTGAAATTTTTCCAGTTTTTTGGCCATGTTGTTTCTGATTTTGAAGAGGGATAGGAAGTAGACAGGGATCCCCTAGAGGGTGGAAGCAACCAATTTAAGTTTTCCAACATTGCTTAATATCTTTCCTTTCCAGCCAGCAAGTTTCCTCTGGGTTCTTTCCAGAATAGAGTTCCAGAATTCATGGGATACCTCTTTGACCATGAGGGGAAGGCCTAGGTAAGTAGAAGGGAGCGAGGCTGCCAGGCACCCCAGAATTTGAAGCACCTTATTTTGTAAGTCCACTGGAGTATTGAAGAAGAATAGCCAGCTTTTTTGATAGTTAATACATTGACCTGAAGCCCAAGCATAACAATCCAGAGTTTGTTTCCATTGCCTGGCCTCAATAACAGAAGAATCCAGAGTTTGTTTCAATAGTTGTTATAATAATTATTGATATAATTTTTGAAAATTTTAATACTAGCATATTTATATTTAAAAACTTTTACTCAACTCCCCCTTGGACAAATAAGACATGACTATCAAGAAAAGCAATCCGTAGCCAATAAATGACCTTTCAACTTTCATAAGAAGGCTACTTTTTTAACAATTCAATAAATGTAAATGCACGACTCTTCCCCTTCTTTGTCACCATGAAAAGATGGGTATTTTTATGATTTTCTCATTATAAATTATTTTAATTATTCTTTAGGATTTTTTAGGAGCACATTGCGGAAAGGTTAAAATTAATAGGAGGCTCTATGAATTTTCTTAACTGGATGTATAAATTGTATTAGAATAAATAATCTCATTTTACCATAAATATTTAAATTGTTAATTAAATTATTAGATTTTTGACATTTCATTCATACAAACATGATTATCAAGATATAAATATCATTATTTATAAAATGTCTAACTTAATATTCTTCCGAATATATACTTGATATATGATCTTTACCCTATACTTTGCATTCTCCTACATAATTTGTACATAGAATATAGAATATGATTCTTTAAAAAACTCTCAATTATTTTCTAGATTAGTTTTGAACATCAACTAATTTATTTTGTTTTGTTTAAAACAAATGTATTCACACTTCATATCACATTTATTTAGTCGAGAGGCTTCCTACAGTCGAGGGCACAGGGATGAAGATCGTCAGCTCATCAGCGTAAACATTTTAATCTCCAATGTACAATAAACATTTTAATCCCCGTCATTCAAATAACATGGGTGCTAATTAATATTCAGTTTATTAAAACTGAATGGATAAAAATAGATTCTGAATAAGTAATAGTCTTTTAAACGGGTTTGATATTGAAGGAGTCAGATATCTACTGTATTCTCCTTTCTTTTATCACATCTACTTTTTCTTGCATTAGTGTCTATCAAAACATTTCGAAAATATTCTCCTATATATGGCATTGCCTCCATTGTAGCTATAATTTTGTGACAGATTGGTTTGCAATTTTGGTGAAACATTTAGTAGGTTTAGCATTTAATATTGTATAGAAGCTTTTGTAGATAATATTTTGCATTGAATTTCTTTACACATTTGGTCTATGGAAATAAATTAGAAACTCCTACTTCCAATAAAGAAAGAAGAATCTTTCAGCCATAGTGACAACAAAACTACCGATTAGGTTTCTTTTGTAGGCAAGAAAAGTTCAACTTACGATTTTGAAATCTTTTTGGATTCTCAAGAAAGTATTTTAATGGGATCTTATAAGATAGAATTTACATATTTAATATGTTCTCTTTGCAAATGAATCACATCATTCACATCATTTAACTCTGTTCACCAAGTACAGACAAATCATTATTTGAATTAGGAAAGTTCCAAATTAATGGCCTACCTTTTCTTCCGCAAACTATAATTTAATTTAAAAATTAGGTTTTATCTTTTTATTTCATTTTTTGATATGTTGAGTTACTTCTGACAGAAAAAAATCGCATATTATTTATGAGTTACAGTGGGCGTGCTCTCTTTCACACACATAAGTTTACTATTTTGAACGCATAAGTTTACAACATAGTTTTACTTGCCTTTCCTAAAATTTCAAAAAGAAATTACAAATAATTCTTCCTCCATTACATTTGTAATAGTTACATTCAATTATTTCCTTAAAATAAAATAAAATAATAAGGAAGAAATTGATATTTCTCTTTTGAACTTAAGTGATACACAGATAGCAGTTACAGATAGCAGATGTGGTCTATACATCCATTTTTGCATGTACAAGTTCCAGTACTTATACCTACTAGCTACCATAATATTTGTAAGTTAAAAAAGGTAAGAATATTTCTTCTTAGACAATTTGAATTATTTTCCATTCTCATACTTTTTAATATTTGAACTAATAGTCTTTTAAAATAGAGGAACAAATTGATATTTGATATTCATCTGCAGATAAATAGCTTCTTGGATTTTTTGAAAACTTTAAACCATGAAGGAGAGACGTCTAGGTTGGTGAAAAAACTAGATAATTCATTTTTAAGCATTCTATTCTTCTTCTATTATCTGGCTACACAAATTTCAAAACTTTAGAAACGTTTACCTTGAACATTCAGTCAGTTTTCCAGATTTGTTCAAACACGTGTGGTCTACCCATTTCATATCAGCAACTTGATTCCCAGCTCACTATCAGGGCCTTCTAACCCTCTGACGCTGGAATCACTTACATACACCCAAAC
>MU227024.1:458903-492819 GCA_018584345.1 Thuja plicata
ACTACTAGAAAAGCATTTCCAAGGGATCATAGATGCTATATCCTACCATAGACACATGAGCATTCCTTATCATAGCCTTAACACAAGCTCAATCTCATGAGGTTGTAGTGGACCCAATTGATCTAGATTGACCAATAACAACTTCGACTTTCTACGTTGAAAAAGTACCATATCTCTCTCTTCAAGGGTGGGTTATTCATTACTACCATGTCATGTTGTATTCAGTTGTATGTAGCTCTAATTGTTTATTTTCTACTATGCAATCTTTAGAATATGTATCAGGTGACTCATGTGACTTATGTAAATCTTTAGAGAGAAATGGCATTGATACCCTTTGGATAAAGAGGATTGATACCACTTCTACCATCCTTTAAAAGAATGGTTTCAAAAGTTATAATACTTCATATGGTAGAAGTTTTTTAGCACTCATGTGTTATGGAATTTAATGAACATGTACATATCCCAAATAAATCATATGAAATCATGGTTCCAAAATAAGTAAAACCACAATTACTAAAAAATAGCGACAATAGGACACTAAACTCTTAAAAATTGTAAAGTGACACTAAAAAAATGCATGTGATGTCGAGCCATTGGCAATTGCCAACAGTTTGACGTCACATGCATAGAAAATTCATCGCACCTCTGTCATAATTTTGACACTCATTTAGAGACAGTGTTGCGACTCCTAGGCGTCACTTTTTCAGACGTGCGACAAAACTGCCATACATGCAACATCAGGCCATCGAAAAATTACCGATGGCTCGACATCGCATGTATAGAAAATTTGTCACACGTCTAAAAAATGATAGATAACATGCGATGCCTATGTGTCATAATATAGATAGATGAGATGTGACACAGACATGTCATAATAGCGACAGGCAAGATGCGACATCTACGTGTCGTAATAGCGACAGCTAAAATAAGTAACAACACCATGGTAACCATCATAGCCAGCTCATATTGCGACATCGCAATAATGACAAACGGTGCAGCTGTCGTTAATTCTGACATCAAAACTGCAATACTGGTCTTTGTCGCTAGGCCGATGGTAGAGTGTCAAAAAAGTGACGCATAGACATCGAAAAGAGCCCTCAAATGTACTAGTGTTTTTTGCAAATTTGAAAGAAACAGGTATAAAAATTAATAAACATTATGTTTTGTCAGATGGATGTGCTGCACAATTCAAATCATCCAGACCATTTTATGCAAGTTATGTAGTTATCACCATAATGAAAACATACCACATGTTTGGAGTTTATTTGAGAGTGGACATGGAAAAGGTGAACATGATGATGTTGGAGCTTGCATTAAACGTACTATATGAAAGTATCAAATGAATTATAAGGGAGTTCATATAAAAAATGCACATGATGTTGTTGAATGGTGCAAGACACATTTCACACCAAATGAGAATGACACGTCATCAGGAATGACTCAAGTGGTACCATAGAAAATTTTGGGAGATAAAAGGTATGCACGCATGTTTAAATTATTCAAGTGTTTGAAATTTTTATGTACATTCTTTATTCAAATTATATTTATAGAACCATGTAATATATATAATATATGCATTTGTTCAGGTGTGGATAGAAAAATTATGCATGGTTGCAAGTTGATAGAAAGGACAAGATCTTTACATTCAGTTATGAGAATAAATTGTCACAATTAGACATTAAACACTAGGGACTACTCATGCTTTTGTTGTCACTGCATTATTGAGAATTATGAGGAATACATCAATCAAGATTGTGGATATGTAGGTGCATGGAATCTAGTGCCACTAGTTGTTACTGATACATTTGATAGAGATGAAGATGAAAACTTCGATGATGTTCCTTTGATTTCTACTGATTACAATCATATCTCGGGATTGGTAAAAATTGGTAAGTACATATTTCACATTATATGGTCCACTGAGTTGCATGTATCTAGATAGATAGATAGATAGATCTATAGATTGAACTAAGTAAATTTTAAGTAGAGTGTCGCAAGCATCCTCTAACCGTGAAGCATCAAATTTAGTAATATATTATGTAAAGTACAAGTGTACAGATGCATGCTTAAACCTATGTATGTATATTTAAAACTTACGTGACCACTAGTAAGTGTCATACGAAGATGCTCTGAGCCCACACTAGAGGTAATGTGCTCTACAAACTGTGCCTATAAAATATTATACATTGAAAAAACATCAATACACACAGATCTACAATTAATTATTCACTAAAACTTTTGGAAAGGAGAAAAGAAAACTTTATATACCTGGGTCTCAGGACCAAGAGGATCATCATATCATCAACTGAAACATCATCACCCACACCACCCCCTATCTTGCGGGTCTCTAGTAATAAAGAGTGTAGGGGTGTGTGTATTTGGGAGGGGAATGATGTAGAGCCTGAAGCACTAGGAGGAAATAAAAAATGTACAAATGATCCAATATCACTGCTAGAGTCCACATGACTCAACCCACACAACTTCTCATCAAATGTGTCTAGGCCCTCAACTGTCATGCATACATCTCTAACCTGTACACCCAGTTCTCGAGCTGCAGATTGATATTTGGTGCAGAGCACTCTGTAGAGTGTTGTGAACTATGATGTTCCTGACTAGATGGTGCATAACGCTATGTAGAGTGTTTTGAACTATGATGTGCCTTAGTAGATGGTGCAGAGCATTCTGTAGAGTGTTGTGAACTATGTTGTTCCTCGCTAGATGGTGTGTCCTGTGTCAGTGGAACTAGCAACTCTGATGACATCTCCAACTGAATGTACTGGGATACTCTGCATGTCTACAATATAAGAATATGACTACAGGAGATTCTCCAAAAAGTAAAGTGCCACATCCAAATGACAATTATGGCTAGAAAGTGCTCGTATCTCTCCAGGTGGAGGAAGACCAAAAGCTTTATATATCTCATCGCTAACCCCTGCAATAGTACTAGATGAAGCCTTAGTGGATAATCTGCCTTGACTCGGTCTATTCAAAATATATCTACCCAGTGTATCTGAAGTGATGGAGGTGGCTGCAGATACAATCTCACCTATCCTGTCCACTAATCCCCTCTAGGAAGCAATGACCACTCTATCTGCAGTAGTAGCCATCACTGGTGCCACTGTCGGAGTCTTGTGCCCAACTATCTCTCTATGAGTACATACAACCTGATCAGCCCTATGATACTGATCACGGTCAGAAACTCTACTGCACCCCTGACCGTAATATCCAAGTAGATCTAAATAGTTAACCCTAAGTCCCAAATGGAACTCAGCATACAACTACTATACAAAATATAATGGAATCTGATCGTTATTTGGATAACAACCATGTGTTGCAAGAAAACAAGGGTATCTCATGTATGCAATATGAGGAATCCTACACCATGTAACCTGATTAGCCCTCACCTTGGTCTTCCCATCATAAAATGGGAAGACCTCTTGTTTGATGATTTCCTCAAGGACGTGGTTCTGGACCGTCTCAAAGGAAACATCACCCGATACCTCAGCTCTCAAATCTCAAAAAATAGAATCTACAATCTGTGGTGTGAAAGAAGAATGGGATCTCAATCTATTAGTCATGTCATCCAAACTCTTCAATATAGTGGCACAAATACCTCTATATATGCCATCTAACTCAGATGTGCGGATGTTCTCTCTAAGTTTATCCATCTCTATCTGAGCTGTTAGAAAAATACTCGCCAGATTAGGAGTGTGATGTGCATCCTGAGATGGTACATCATGGGAAAGTACATCCTGACTGGCCATCTAGATGTAACATGTACATGAAAGATAAGTGTTAACAATCAATTACTTGATTACATGTTATAATTGCGTGTAAAATAGAAACAAATATAGATGAATATATAAAATTATGGTTCTTACTTGGGGTCCTATTAGGTCTTAAGGGTCCTATTACTTATCTTAAGTGTCCTTGGATGTACTAAGGGGTATTAATAGGTCATATTAAGTCTTGAGTAAGTCCAATTTTATTAGACCTCTTAAGGGGTCCTATTAGGTAGATTAAGGGTCCTATTAGGTCTTCATATCTACCTATTAGGTCCTACTAGGTCTTAAGGGTTACTATTAGGACTTTAGGGTCCTGTTAAAGGGTTTCATACATTAGGGTTCAATATGGTTAAGGTTTCATGTTAGGGAACTAATGTTAGAGCTTATGTTGATTTATGTTTTAGGTTCATGTTAGGGTTAATTTGTTAGAGTTTTGAATGTTAGGGTTCAATATAGTTAGGGTTTCATGTTAAAGGGTTCAATATGATTAAGGTTTCATGTTAGGGTTTCATATGGTTAAGGTTTCATGTTAGACATTTCATATGGTTAAGGTTTAATGTTAGGGTTCAATACACGATTAAGGTTTCATGTAACCTGATTCAATACAGTTAAGGTTTTATGTTAGGGTTAATGTTAAGTTTATGTTGATTTATGTTTCATTTTCATGTTAGGACCTTAATTTGTTAGAGTTTCATGTTACCTGATGTCATGTTAGGGTTTCATATCCACTTAAGGTTTCATGTTAGGGTTCAATATGGTTAAGGTTTTATGTTAGGACCTTTCATGTTACGACCTTAATTTGTTAGAGTTTCATGTTAGGGTTTCATATGGTTAGGGTTTCATGTTAGGGTTTCATATCCAGTAAAGGTTTCATGTTAGGGTTCAATATGGTTAAGGTTTTATGTTAGGGTTTCATGTAACTTGGTTCAATATGGTTAAGGTTTCATTTTAGGGTTAATACATTATAGTTTATATTGATTTATGTTTCAGTTTCATGTCTAGGGTTAATTTATATTAGATTTTCATGTATTAGGAATCAATATGGTTTCAAGGTTTCATGTTAGGGTATGGTTAGGGTTTCATGTTAGGGTTAATGTTAGAGTTCATGTTGATTTATGTTTTAGTTTCATGTTAGGACCTTAATTTGTTTCTAGTTTCATGTTAGGGTTTCATATGGTTACAGTTTCATGTTAGGGTTTCATATCTAGTTAAGGTTTCATGTTAGGGTTGAATATGGTTAAGGTTTTATATGTTACCTGACCTTTCATGTTAGGACCTTAATTTGTTAGAGTTTCATGTTAGGGTTTCATATCCAGTTAAGGTTTCATGTTAGGGTTGAATATGGTTAAGGTTTTATGTTAGGGTTTCATGTAACTTAGTTCAATATGGTTAAGGTTTCATTTTAGGGTGAATGTTATAGTTTATGCTGGTTTATGTTTCAGTTTCATGTCTAGGGTTAATTTTTTAGAGTTTTATGTTAGGGTTCAATATGGTTTTAAGGTTTCATGTTAGGATTCAATATGGTTAGGGTTTCATGTTAGGGTTCAATATGATTAAGGGTCTATTTGATCTTAAGGGTCCTAGGTATATATTAAAGAGTTCTAATAGGGAATCCTCCTATTTTTTAAAGGGTCATACTTCAAGGGTTTTTAAAAAGGTTTAAATGTCAATGTAGGGGTCCTAAAGGGTCCTAGGGTACATGTACTACTTGGGTCCTCTAAGTGTCTTAAAGTGTACTAGGACATGTAATATTTTAACATCTAACTCTACATGAATAACATATATGTACATACATAACTCTAAAAAATATACATGTACATAATTGAGAGAGAGAGAGAGAGAGAGAGAGAGAGAGAGAGAGAGAGAGAGAGAGATTCCTAATAAATTTACTAACTTTAAAAGCAATTTAAAAACAAATATTTTTAATTCTAACATTGTGTACTATGGTTTTCTATTATTTTCTAACATGTACTAAGTTACAATTTTTTTATAACATTTGCTAACATTCTAATTACGGTTTTCTAATTATACCTAAGTTATAATTTTCTTATATATTCTAATGTTTTATAATATTTTCTAATGTTTACTAAGTTACAATTTTCTAATATTTTCTAATGTATACTAAACTTGACAAATTTCTAATGTTTACTAAGTTACAATTTTATAATTTTTTCTAATGTTTACTAAGTTACAATTTTATAATATTTTCTAATGTATACTAAGCTTTACAATTTTCTAATGTTTACTAAGTTACAATTTTATAATATTTTCTAATGTATACTAAATTTTACAATTTTCTAATATATACTAAGTTATGTAATTTTCTAATATTTTCTAATGTATACTAAGTTACAAATTTCTAACATTTGCAAACATAAATATGCTATGATTTTTTAATGTTTTCTAATATTTTTTAACATTCTACTATGATTTTCTAACATACTACTATAATTTTCTAACATATTCTAAAATTCAACTATCATTTTCTAACATTTCTACAAACTAAATATTATTTAAAACAAATAATTAACTAAAATAAATATAAAACATACAATTTACAATAAAAATGAGAAAAATATGTGTGCCTGATATTACTAACAATCACAAGAGGTCAAAGAAGCTCGGGAGCTACTGACATCGTAATGGTCGTCATTGGTTCGCTCTAAGCCCCAGGTCCACAAAATCTCAAACAATGAATAGTAAAAATGAAATGGGTAGTTGGAAATTTATACAAGTTCCAGCAAAAAATGGCTTTGTGTGAAGTGTGGCTTCACGCAAAGTACCCTATGTGGGGTACTTTGTGCAAAGTGTTGGCTTTGCACGAAGTGCCCCACGTAGGGTACTTCGCGCGAAGCCTATTAATCACTTCGCGCGAAATGTTAGCTTCGTGCAAAGCCACCAATTTTTTTTTTTGAAAGTCTGAAATCCTTCGTCCCAAAAAGTGGGACACACTATTGTGAGAATTCACCCCAATTGTCGACTTAATTTTTACAATTTTTAATACTAACATGTTTTTATTTTAAAAAATTTACTCTACTCCTCCTTTGGACAAATAACATGGCTATAAAGAAAAGCAAC
Organism: Thuja plicata; assembly: GCA_018584345.1. NCBI lineage: Eukaryota > Viridiplantae > Streptophyta > Pinopsida > Cupressales > Cupressaceae > Thuja > Thuja plicata. The sequence goes on from MU227024.1 coordinate 465,767, forward strand.
ATATAGCCAATAAATGACCTTTCAACTTTCGTAAGAGGACTGGTTTTAATTGTTCTTTATAAGTTTTTAAGAGCAGGTTAATAGTAGTAGGATACTATGTGATTTTTTTTTTTGGTCAGTAATAGATGTTTTTATATTATTTATAAAAATATGATTACATTCATAGCTTTGGAGTCATTTCCAGACTCATATCCATACTAAAACTACCCTTTACAATTGCTCATTAAATCTTCCCATAACTAAAATTCTATATTGATCTCACTATTATTTTATTATAAACTTAGCATTTATATTTATGGCTATTTCATTGCCTCGGTAAATATAGAAATGCATACTGTTAAAACTTCCAAAAACCAGGAACTTGAAAAATTCCAGCGCTAGTCTTTACTAAAACTTTAAACAAACAAAAAAAATCCAGCACGTTCTTCTTCTCTTCTACTTCTTCCTCCTCTAGGCTATGTCGCTCAAAAAGATCCTTTGTAGGTGCTACATTTCTTCTTTTCTTTTTCAAAATTTAACATTTTGCATTAGCAATGCAGCAAAATTAGGCTTTTTCTTTTCCATTTCTATTTTTTGCCTTAACCTTCCTCGGCCTTACAATCCTCTTCCTTCTTGGGTAAACTAGGGGCATTACCACCCTTAATTTTTCTTCCTGGGCCTCTCAAATAGCCTTCCCTAGTTTTATCCAAACCATTTTCCTTCCTCTAGTATATTCATCTTTCCTCATCCTTTTTGGCCAATTCACAAATGGAATTATGCCCATCTCACTTCCTTCCTCACCATCTTTGAACACCTCATTATAATCAAATGACCACCCTAGGTGGGTCCATTCTAGAATAGAATCCATTCCAGTTGTTAAAGCAACCTCAAACAGAGAATTCATCACCCATTTCACATTATCCTCATGCTCTCCCATTTCCATTCCCCACGCAATCACCATTGCCACAATGTCTACCTGCAGCTTCCACCTTCGATTGTCCTCTTGAAATAATGGACCTAGAACCTCCTGCACTGCTCTTATCACCATCTTTGTGGGTAGGAGTAACATATTTTTCAATATGATGTTCACGATAGGGCCAAACAAACCTTTCTGCTGCTTTTGCATCTTAAAGGTGAAGTTTCGCTCCATCCTAAATTTTGTACTTCCCTTTTCCAGCCTTATTAAAGCACAACTTGTGGTTGCATCTAGGGTTCTTCTCTAGTTTTATAAGCTACTTGTTGGTGAAAGCATTAACACCTTTCACTTCATGGAGTCCAAATCTTTTCTTTTTGTCTTGTCACATGCTCTTCGCATCACCTTCCATTTTTATCTCCATCTAACATGTTGTCACTACAACTTTCCTATTAAAGATTTTCCAATTCCCTTTGTAATAATCATTGGAAATCATTCTTTACCTTTTTGTCGATCTTAGTTATGTTGTCCTTCATTATTTTTTGGCATATTTTTATGCCTTTACATCATTTTGCATGGAGCCTTAAATGATATCCAGGAAAGGTAATGTCCCATCATCCCTAACTTCAAAGCTTTCACAATGTATTTTCCCCACCTCCTCCAATGATGTAGCCCACTTTGACATGATATCTGCCTTCTTGTTTCCTTCTCTTCTAATGTGAGTTATTCAGAAGTCTTCAAAAAATGTTGTCTTCTCTAATTATTTCTATATAATTTTGTAAGTTCCATGCATTGATAGACAAATTAGCAATGACTTGTGTTATTATTAGGGAGTCTCCTTTAGGTGTATTTTTTTAATGCCTTTATCTTTGGTTACCTTAATTGTTATCATTGCTTCTTTACATTTTGCTTCATTGTTGGACTCTGTGATTGTTAACGTCAAACTCCGCATGTATTACCGGTAGAAAGACAAGTTCATGTTTTCCATCTTTCTTATTCTTAATTATTTTCATTAAGTGTGATATTTTATTCGTGCATGCGTCAAGCCATTCATATGCTTTTATACTTTCCCCATCGACAAGGAGTAAGATTATTGCGTAGCCATGTCTAAATAATACATACTCAAAAGACAAAATTCAGATAAGAAGAAGCAAAGAACTTCATGAAAGAGGTGGTGTTATGCATGAAATAGATCTGGAATTTCAAGAAATAAGTGGATTTGTGCATTTAGGCTTCTAGTTTAACAATGACCAACTAAGCCCTATATTAATAAGTGTTGTTCCAGGGATGAAGGGCCAAATGGGGAGAAAGGAGGAGAAATGAAAGAGTACTGGGTCTGTGGCTTCTACTCTTAACAGATAACAACACTTAAATTATTATCATGTTTCTATTTTTCCATAAAATGTTTTTACAAATCATTGTTAATCAGAGCACTAACAGTTGTAATTCATGGGCTTTGAGTCTTTTCTTTGTATCAAATATATCGAAATTCAATTGGATAAATTTGAGAGATAAAATATCAAATATCATAATTTTTTTAAAGACAGACCTTTATATCACAAGTTCATTATTAAATATAAGCATAGAACAAATTAAAAAGAACAATGAAATTAATTGTAGAAAGAGAACCAATGGTTTGAATTTGTAAATAATATAGAATCACTCTATATTCTGAAAACTCTGATCAAAATGCTCTGTAATCATAAAATAATTAAATTCCTAATGACAGGGCAGAGTAGAACATAGTATATACACAAAGATTAAAATCTATGTTTCTCGACCACTGGGAATGCACAGCAGAATCAAATGGAGACAACAAAATACAAAGAGTGGTCGAGATATTCAAGCTTCTTCTTGCTTCTATTAAATTGTAAATAACTTCTACAAGAACCAAAATAAACTTCATCTATTGGGGCTGCATACAAATTATCTGAAGCAATCACTACTTAAAAATACAATCAATTTCAACAATTGTTGCAATAAGCTTCTCTGATAAAATAGAGCATTAAACAAACTATTTTCTGTTGCATACAAAATAAATCACTTAACTTATTACATGTATAAGAAAAAAAACATTCTTTCCCTATAGAGTATTTGATGTCCAAAATCAGATTTCAAAAATCTGATTTAAACTTATCTCGCAAAGTCCACAAAAAATCTAATTAAAACTTATCTACAAAAGTCCACCAAAAATCAGAATTAAACTTATTAGACATAAATTGAGAAGATGTCATAAAGGCTCAGGGTATTCTGATTTGAAATATCCAACACTCCCTCTTTGTCCTAAGCCGACAAACATGATCATGCTTGATCCAAATTAGCCATGCCCATATTTCCACTTAGGCGCTCAAAACATGCAATGCCCAATGGCTTGGTGAAAATGTCTGCTAACTGCTGCTCAAACCTGCAAAACTCCATTTTTATTTTACAATTCTCGACTAATTCTCTAATAAAATGATACCTAATTTCAATGTGCTTGCTTCTTCGATGAAACACAGGATTTTTTGACAAAGTTATTGAGGAAATATTTTCACAAAATATTATGGTTCCATCCTCTTGTTCTTCCTTCAAATCTACCAAGATCCTTCTAAGCCAAATAGCTTGATTTGTTGCTGCATTTTCTTCTATATACCGAGCCTCTACCGTAGATTGAGAAACTATGGGTTGCTTCTTACAATTCCATGAGATTACACCTAAAACCACATGAAAAGGATACCCAGAAGTGCTCTTCTTATCATCCAACCTTCTTGCCTAATCACTATATGTGTAACTAATTAGCCTAGAATCATTTGCTGGAGTATAAAAAATACCATATCCTTTTGTGCCATTCACATATCTCTAGATTCTCTTTCTCGCTTGCCAATGGGAGTCCTTTGGTGTTTCCATAAATCTGGAAATCAAACCTACTCGATGCATTATGTCTGGTATAGTTGCTATCAAATACATTAAACTTCCAACCAAAATTTTATATAAGGTTGGATTCACATTTCTGCTTCAATGTTTCTTTCTTAGCTTTAAACCTATCATAGTTGGTGTTGGGGCATGCTTGCTTCTCTCCATTATAAATCTCTCCAAAATCTGATTTCAATATATTTCTTGAGAGATGAAAATATGATCATGTATTTGTTTTACTTCTATGCGTAGAAAATATCTTAAGAGACCTAAGTCTTACATTTCAAACTCTCTTTTCATGGCCTCTTTAAAATCAGCAATGAGGAAATCATCATCCCTAGTAAAGACTAAATCATAAACATATAAGATGATAATTAAAATATTACCATTAGCTTCCTTGATGTAAAGAGTGGGCTCACCATTTATTTTGCAAAAGCCAATGCTCATCAAATATGAGTCAATCCTACTATACCATGCCCATTGAGCTTTCTTCAACCCATAAAGAGCTTTCTTCAGCCTATACACTTTACCTTCATGACCCAAAACTTCATAACCAGGTGGTTGCTCCACATAAACCTCTTCTTTCAATACTCCATTCAAGAAGGTAGATTTCACATCCACTTGATATACCTTCCATTTGTGTTGGCTTGCAATTTCTTTGACAATACGCACGGTTTCCATTCTTGCAACAAGGGAATAGGTTTCATCATAATCTCTACCAAAATGGTATTTGTACCTCTTGACCACAAATCAAGCCTTATGCCTAACTATTTTTCCTTCAGCATTGTTCTTGGTCTTGTAAACCCATTTAACTCTAATAAATTTCTTTTTAGGAGGTAAATTTGTTATTTCCCAAGTTTCATTTCTTTTAATTGCATTTATTTCCTCATTCATGGCATCACACCATTTTTCATCTTTTACAACATCCTAAAAATAAATAGGATCACAATGAGACAGTAATGCAAAATTAATGTTTTCATCAAATTCATCTTCATGCTTTTCATCTTGGTATATGTCCCTTAGACTCTTGGTCTTTCTTGGCATTAGGGAGGCGAGAGTGGGGTCAGAACTCTCAGTATTTCCGTTGTTGTTTTATGGAGGGCCTGTTAGGACCTGTTTAGAGCCTTCTATATCTATTTTTGTATCATCTTCCTGATCATTAAACTCATCATCTTCAACAGTAATAGGCACTTTACTTGAAGTTCTTGATAATGTGTCCACCGAGCCATCCCATGACTCATTCTCAATGAACTCGACGTCTCTTGAAATGATGATCCTTTTTGTGACTGGTTATACAATCTATATGTCTTTGAATCAAGACTATATCCCAATATACAATTCACACCCTTGTCATCTAAATTTTTCCTTTGCTCCTTTTGCACGTGTGCATATGCCAGACACCCAAACACTCTCAAGTGTTTAATCGCCCATCTATGCTTTTCCCATGCTTCCAATGGAATCTTTTCAGGGACAACCTTTCTAGGACTTCTATTTATCAAATAGACAACTTTTGCTATAACTTCTCCCTAATATTCAATTGGGAGTCCTTTTTCTTTCATAATGCTTCTTTCCATCTCAATGATGGTCCTATTGTTTCTTTCAGCCACTCTATTTTGCTGCAGAGTATAACTGGTCGTTAACTCTTTATTTATGCCATTTTTTCTGCAAAACTTGACAAAAATATTAGAGTTATATTCCCCCCTCTATCTAACCTTAGGACTTTAACATATTGTCCACTTTCTTTTTCAGCCCAGGCTTTGAATTCTAAAAACTTATCAAAAGCTTCATATTTATTTTTCATAAAATACACCCATGTTCTACAACTGAAATCATCTATGAAGTTCATAAAATAAGTACTCCCCCCAAAGGAAGTGATTTGCATAGGGCCAATTAAATCAGTATGCACCAGCTCTAATGGCGCTCTTGCCCTTCTAGAGTTACCAAAAATAAAAGGCAACCTATGTTGGTTACCCAAAATACAAGCCTCACTCTTGCTGCTGAACTCTTTAATACATGACAAATCATCTACCATTATTTTCTTGGACAATAAACTTAAACCAACATAGCAAAGATGTCCATACCTTAAATTCCATAGCTCAGAGGGGTCTTCAATCACTGTCTTAAAGGCTGATTGTTGATGTACTATTGTACATGCTTTCTTGGGAGGTCCAGCTACTGACTGTGAAGAAAAACACATCTCTACCTTCAATGGAAACATATGATTCTTTGTCATTTGGACTGCCGCAACAATTTTCTTACTCCCATCCTTCTCATAAATGATGCATTGGTCATTCTCGATCAACACTTTATATTCATTTTGAGTGAGTTGTCCAACACTCATCAAATTGTGCTTTATACTAGAAGAAAAATAAACATTCTGATTCTCTTTATTTCTCACCTTGCTTGGTGTGGATCATAATAGATCATTTTACCACAACTGCAACTATTCCACTGGTCCCCATTCTAATTTCAGACTTTGTATTTTAATCTATGAAAGAGAAAAAACTTTCATTACCACTCATGTGGTTGTTGCAATCGTTGTATAAATACCAGACTTCAGGGCTGCCTTCTTTAGAAATATTGCACATGATGAAGGTTGTGGGATTATTTTCATCACCCACTTTCACATCAACAATATTTCCACTTTGCTTTGACTAGTCACATTGCTATTTCCAGTATTCACTTGCAGAATTCCCAAATTTATGGAAATAATAGCACTCAACATTTCTCTTGTTCGAGCTATTGTTCTTCTTGCCTCATCTGGAGGTGCTCTAAGATATTTTAGCTCCCTCATTGGTGCCTTCTCATCTTGAGCTTTTTCCTCAACCATTTTGTTGTCCGGAGTTTCCATGACCTCTGCCTCTTGAGCCTCATCCAGAATTATTTCTTCCTCTCCCTCTGCCTCTTGCATTGGCTTGAGCTTTGAAAGCTTACTCTTGAGAATAATTTCCAGAGCTATTAAGCCAGTACTCATGGGTTTAGAGAGAACCCATTAACTCATCAACATCAATGTTGAGAGATCCTTTGCCTCTTCAATGGAAATAACTATTGTATCAAATCTTGAGGGCAGACTTCTCAAGATTTTCTCTATGATATGTTACTCCTCCATGGTTTCTCCATTGGTTCTCAATTGGTTTATCAAACTAGAGAATCTTGCACTCAAAACTAAGATGGACTCGCTGTCCCTCTTGAGAAAATTCTCAAAATCTCTTCGAAACATTTTGAGCTTCACCAAACAAAATTTTTCTATCACTTTAAAGCTTGTATGAAGGATATCCCAAGCTTCTTTGGAATAATCAGCTGCTGCTATTCTGGGAATGATTGCCTCTGTCAAGGCTGTTTCAATTAAGCTTAAATATTTTGCCTCTTTCCTCCTTGACTCCTTCAACTGAGTCTTTTGATTATTTGTCAGGGAAGAAAATAGATATTGGTCAGTCACATCCAAAAAAACATTGACCACTAGCTCCCATAAATTGTTTGCAACCATTACGGTCTTTATCTTCTTTTCCCAAACATCATAAACTTTTCCATTGAAAGACAATGGCTGCTGCCAGCTCTTTCCTCCATCTCCAGCCATGTCTCCTATGCAAGAAATTCAAATACCCCAGAAAAAAATACCCAAACTCACAACGATTGAGGGCCAATCAACTTTGATACCATGTAAAGAATATAAAATCACTCTATATTTTGAAAATTATGATGTAAATGATCTGCAATCGAAAAATAATTAAATTCCTAATGACAGTGCAAAGCATAACATAGCATATACACAGTGATTAAAAACTATGTTTCCCAATCACTAGGACAACAAAATATATAGAGTGCTGGAGATATACAAGCTTCTTCTTTCTTCTAGTAAAATGTAAATAAATTCTACAATAACCAAAATAAAATTGCAGAACTTCTCTGATAAAACAGAGCACTAAATAATCTATTTGTTAGTGCATGCAAATAAATCACTTAACTTCTTACATGTATAAGAAATAAAAACATTCTTTCTTTTATAGAGTATTTTCTCTACACATACATAATTGTTATGCCCTACATCCCTGTCCCTACATTTTGTGTGCAAAATGTTGGGTCCCCCTTTTTTGCTTTCTGCTTTTGGCTCTTGCCTTGTCCTTTTTTTAATTTGTTTCCTTTGTTTTCCTTCTTTGGGGTTTTCTTCCCCGCAGTGTTGTTTTGTTTTGTTGGTCTCTTGTGTCTCTGGGACCCGGTCCCAGAATTGGTCGTCCTTTGTCAGGAGCTAGATTCTAGACTCTGGGATTCTTTGTCGTGATGTCTTCTTTCGTTAAGGTGGCATAGTCACATGGAATCCCCGGGCCTAGAGTCCAGAGGTCTGTTTTTCTGGAGTTTACGGAAGGAAAGGTGACTGGATTTTTATCGCGGGTATAAATAGAAGTTACCTATAATTTTCACATTTACCATGATCAAACACTTGAGCAATCAGAGCCATTTAAGAGCGATTTGCAGTGATTTAGCGATAATCTAGTGCTAACCATTCTGAGCATTATTGAGCAATTATGACTAGTTTGTGGTGATAAGTGGTGATCATCTGACGATTGAAGCTATTGCAGAGCATCCACGGTGGTTTCCTTTCCCTACCCTTTCTTCATTTTCAGGTTGGTGCCTTTCCTCCCACTCAACTTTCCTTCTTTCTGGTTTTGTTTTTTGTGTTGTCTCATTTTGTTGTCTGTCTTGCATTTATTTCTAGTTTGCCGCCCGTTGGTGGGTCGGATCTACCATAGGGTTGTCTGCCCTCTGTGTAGATGTAGTCTAGTCTATAGATGGTGTAGAAAGTTGTAAGTATTCTGTACATTATCTAGTTTTTATGAGTAGCCGCTCTGTGATTTCTGTATATATGTAAATTTGATGTATATCTGTTGTGTATTTCTTCGGTATTTAGTATAGTATATCAGAACATTATTGATGTATGGAATGTTTAAAACATAACTATAAGTAGATGGAATACTTCTAACCCTTCAGGATCTTTTTTTGATTTATTTGCTAGGTGTAGAATTCTTGGAGAAACCTCACCTTCCTGAATCCCCCTTGAAAACAGTCACATCTTCCAACTGAGCCGGCACTTTTGTGACCCAACACCCAGGTGCTTGGAGGCCCGGGGAATCTCATTTCCCCAGAAAACCTTTGCAGGTGGAGTTGGTCGGTACCCCGGTACCCATGACAACTTATGACTATTGGCGGACCCGGTCACCAAAGTCCCGCCAACAGAAACTGGCACTAGAAGGAGGGCATGAGCTCATCCCCTTCTTGAGATTATGATTTTACACCTCTCAAGGGTTCCCCAAGCTATAGTTTTAGGAGTCAAGCCTTCACTGGGATTGGGTCTTTCTCCCCAGCAAAATTTGAGAGAATCCTTAGGTCAGCCCCAAACCCCAGAAGGTTTATTGAACTTGAGCCTCCTACTCGAAAGAAGCAGAACCCGAAAGCCACACCAGCCACTATTGTCTGGGGATCTAGTACACCTCAGAATATCCAAACTTCTCAGACGATCCAGGGAACCACCAGTCAAACTACTCAAAATCTAGTTCCCCCAATGGCTACATATTTCGGTAACATCGGGTCCCCTATGGGAACTTTTTTGGGCGCAATCAATGACTTACCCTTGCACCCAGAGAAGATTTGCCCACGATATGAACACTTAGGCTCACGAACCACAGAAGAGCACTTATACGCATACAAGGATTCCATGAACTGACACCGGATCCAACATGAAGACATTGTGACCTAGATGTTTCCCCTGTCCCTGGGGTAGGGTGAGCTGAACTGGTACCTAAACCTTCCTGTCAATTCCATCAATAGTTGGCAGGAAATGGAGGACGCCTTCTTGGCTACCTTTTGCATACATGTGGACCCATCTTGGTCCCACAACCAGTTTATCTCCATTAGAAAGGAACCCAATGAACCTCTTGCAACATTCAACCATTGGTTCTAACGCGCCTTGAAGAGGTGCACGTGCCCTTTCATTCCATCCCCGGAAGTAACCATACAGACTTATCTTAACGTGATGGACCCCTTCGTTGCCACTCTCCTTTGGAGAACAACTGCCACGGGTGACCTGGATACTTTGGCGAAGGTTTACAACCAAGCCTTAGAATTATCTCGTGGTCTCAATAAATCCCCAAGCGGGGTTGGGCAGAGTACGCCCTTTAACATGATCGCCTACAGAACTGCGTATGTCAGGGGGTATAACCCCAATCTGGCAGTGGGTGCCCCCGCAAAGGCAATGAATCCCCCACCACCGCTGATAGACCAGCAGGCCCGGTACATTTATCCCACACAGACTCAGGAAATACTAGGTCTAGAAGCCTTCCCTTGGAATCAACCATAGTAGGAACAACAACCTCAGACACAACCGCTCGGAGTGCCCTTCTTTCAGTCATCCATGGCTAGAGGATTACTTCCCTCAACTTCAGTGAATACTGTTGCCTTCCCAGGAAACCAACAACTGTCACATTGTGATGCAAACACTCAGTTGACCACTGAGGTTGAATCCCTCCTGCGAATGTTGTCTACCTTGACTATGGATATGGGTCAAATAAAGGTGGGGGCCTATGTATCCTAGAACTCTAATTCTCAGAGAGGGAATATCTTCTCCAGCCAACGAAACAACAATGCCAGGGGGAGAAACTTCAACAACGGGCCTCAGCCCAATCAATAGAAATGGAACAATACCGTGAACACTGGAGGGCCGCCTCTAAATCAAAATGCCAATCAAAGTGGTGCTGGACCATCACATTTCACACCAGTCGCAGACTTCCAGCCCATGACTAATTGGTGTAGATTGCACGACACAGGCTCCCACAATAAGGTAAACTGTGCCACGCTGGAGAAGGTCATCATGATCTCCCAGCTGGATAGACAATAATCACATGATACTACTCCCCCAGAGCCTCCTATACAGGAGTCAACTCATAGTGCCTTCACCTGTGAGACCATCTTCTTTGGAACTTCTAGGGAAGATGAAGAAGAATCCAAATTGCAAGGATTCTTTGATGAATCTATCCCACCCTTTGAGACCAATGCCTTCACCAACCCGTAGAAACCATACAACACTCAGAGTCAAGCTAGTAAAGGACCAGATTACATGCCTACACCCCCTACCAAGGACACTCCTCCCCGGGATAACGCAACTGATCGACCCGCCCCTCTAAAAGGTCCTAGCTCTAACCAAGAGAAAGACCTGGCTGAGGGAAGTCACCAATTCTTGAGTGGAAGATTCGACATTACAAGGGCATTAGAGTAGACCACCATCTCCATGACCCTGATGGAGGTTTTACTAAATTGTCCCAAGCAGAAGAAGTCTCTTCTAAAGCTCTTAGGAAACCCGGAAGTTGTCATTCGCCCGCCCAAGACTGTCTCTTTTGAGGAAGCCAACACGGCTGTCTTCCAGGGAAATAATGAAGATGCTCCCTTCTAATTAGGCCTGAATATCCAAGGCAAAAATGTACACAACTACCTAGTATACTCCAAAGATTTGGGACACATCATGCCCTTATCCATATGCCAGAAGCTCAGATTCCATCCCACCCCATATAATGGCGCAGTGATTCAATTGGACAAAACTGCCATGAAAATGGTGGGGGAATTGAAGAACGTTCAGATACAACTTATCTAGGACCCCAGGATAGCCAGCATAATCGACGTCTTAGTGGTGGACATCCCAGAGACTTATGGGATGTTATTAAGTCAGAATTGGTCTAATTCCTTGAACGGATATTTCTCGACCGACTTCTCTCACTTATGGCTCCCCTGGGAAGGAGAATCAAACAAGATCTGGGTTGAAAGTGAACCCCAGATGAAGCACGCCCTTACAAAAGTTGGGAGGGTTAGTGAGGTCTTCTTCTCTAAGACTTCCCCCAGGGTGTACCAACCCTTTGAGATCCTAACATTCAATTTCACCTCCGGGGAGGATCCCATAGTTCTACAGAGAACCCAAGACCTAGAAGAAAAGTTGAGAGTTGAGGTTGACTCTCAAGGCGCCATGGTGACCCCCACTACAATCCTGTCTGGCACTTGGTGTCGAGCACACTATCAGAAACATTCAAAACTAGAGTGTGGGCTCTGCCTTTCTATCGTTATTAGGCACATCGATGCCTTTCAGAATAGAGAATGCATAATTGATTCCCCGGGGCCCAGTGTTCCTATTGGATGTACTCCTTTGGTGCCATCTCCCTGAGAATCCCAAATTCAAACTCCTTTGGAGGTAAACCTCACCCATGCAGCAATAGTTCGGGAGAAAGCTCCTCCTAAGTCTCCCGAAAGCAATCCAAAGGATACTCCCTCTCCCCAACTCCAGAACACAAGTAATGATTTGTGGACCCTCAAATTCGATGGGTTCTGATCCAAACAAGGCTGCGGGGCTGGAGTAGAATTAATCAACCCACGAGGGAAATCTTTCCTCGCATCCTACAGACTATAGTTCAATTGCACCAATAATTTTATGGAGTACGAGGCTCTGGTCCTTGGACTCTTATTTGCATTAAGGAAAGGGATCACCTGCCTCTGGGCCCTGGGTGATTCAAAGTTGGTTGTCAAATAGGTCTGGAGTTATTATACATGTCATGACAAGAGACCGGCCACATACCACAATTGGGCTTGGAGCCTTATTGAAAATTTTGATGCCTTTGGCATTGGTCTTACTCCCCGGCAAGGGAATTATGTCCCGGATGCCCTTTCTATTTCCGCCAGCACACTGGAGCCCATGGCCGGCACGTGACTCTAGAGATTTTTAGTTGATATGGTCCCCACCCCGTCCATTCCAGATAATGTCACCCACTTTCAATTTTTTGAGGACGACCAACATATCCTAGCCTTCATGGCCAATGTTGGTGTCTTTGAGGATCAGATAGTGGAAGAATGAGACCATGACTATACTGGATAGGGTGACAAAGACGATGGGATCATGGACCTACCTACTAAAACCATCCTGAAGGGGATGGTCACGCTTGAATGAATGTTTGAATCAGACCCTCGGGGCTGGGAAAAGATGTCATCCTCCTCTGCGGGAGAAAATTTTGAAAAGGTAAACATTGGCCAGCCCAGTGAAGAAAAGATGATACACATTGGCACCTCCTGCTCCCCTGAGGAGAAGGAGAATATTCTCGAGGTTCTCTGAGAATACATAGACATAATTGCGTGGGGATATGAGGATTTGAAAATATATCACACATCTATTATGACTCATACTATTCCCTGAAACCTGATGCTAAGCCTTTTCGGCAAAAGTAATGACCAGTCAACCCACTGATCGAGCCTCTAATTCGTCAAGAGGTGGAAAAATTGCTGTCAGTTGAGATAATCTTTCTAATCCGGCACACTACATGGGTTGCCAATATGGTCCCTGTGAGAAAGAAGAGCGGTGAAATTCACCTTTGCATGGATTTCCAAAACTTTAATAGGGCCTCCAAGAAGGATAATCACCCTCTCCCCTCATTGGATGAGGTGTTATAGATAGTAAATGGGTCTGAAATGAACTCATTCTTGGATGGGTACTCCGGGTATAACCAAGTCATGGTTAAGTACAAAGACAAAGAGAAAACAATGTTCACCACCAAGTAGGGAACGTTTGCATACAGGAGGATGCCCTTTGGTTTGATTAACGTAGGGGCCACATTTCAAAAGGCCATGGACATTTTGTTTGAGGGCCTTGTGAATTGGTTTATAATCATCTACATGGATGATTTGACCATCTTTTTCTGGGACAGGTGTGACCATGCTGCCCACCTCGCCCAGATCTACGAGAGGTGTCACCGGTATGGAATATCCCTCAACCCCAAGAAGTGCATATTTAGGGTCACAAAAGGGAAGTTGCTTGGGTATATTATCTCCGAGAAGGGCATATCCATTGACCTTGAGAGAGTTGAAGCACTGCTAAACTTACAAATGCCCGGCAGCAAGAAAGAGATGCGATCTTTCTTCAAAAAGATCAACTTCGTCCAGCGGTTCATCACGAGATTCGCCGAAATAGTCAAACCACTCAATGAAATGATGAAAAAGGATACCAAGATTGAGTGGAGTCCTAAAGAAAAGAAAGCATTCACCCAGATCAAATAGAAAATAATGGAAGCACCTGTCCTAGCTAGTCCAGACTACTCTCTTCCATTCTACATTTACTCCTTTGCTTCACCGCATTCTGTCGCGGTAGTGTTGACTCAAAAAATTGAAGGGGAAGAATGACCAATAGCTTTCATGAGCTCCCCCTTTAAGAATGCTGAAGTCTTGTATTCATCATTGGAAAAGTAGGCCTTTGCTCTTGTTCATGTCATAAATAAATTTTGGCATTATATTCTCCGGAGCAAGGTGCATGCTATCATCCTGGACCAAGAAGTGAAGTCCCTACTGATGCAGAGTGAGTTGGGGGAAAGATGGGGGAAATGGATGGCCATCCTCTAGGAATATGATTTAGAAATGCAGCCCATGAAGATAGTCCAAGGCTAGGGACTAAGTCGAGCAATGGTAGAAGAGACTCCCCGCATAGAATACCAAACTTACAAAGTGGAGTCCATCACTCGAGACCCATGGTATACCGATTTGGTATACTTATTATTGAACAAAAAATGCTTGGAGGGGTTACCTCCTAATAAACACCGCACCCTACAAATGAAAAGTGCTCACTTTATGATAAAAAACTCCACGCTTTACAGCAGGAACTATGAGGGAGTGTACCTTCGGTGCATTGACAGAGACCAAGCTTCAAAGATGATTGATGAGTTCCATGGGCAGTTTGCAATCGGGCATGGCTCAGCCAATGCCACCGCCCATTAGATCCTTTGAGCCAGGTACTATTGGCCCTGTATATTTAAAGATGTCTACACTCATGTTTGAAGATGCCACACTTGCCAAACTGCGGTGCATCATGAGCATAACCTGGCTATGCCTTTACAACCAGTCTCTGAGGCTAGGCCCTTCACCCAATTGGCATTTGAATTTATTAGGGAAATCAACCCCAACTCATCTAACAACCACTGGTACATCCTAACTACCACTGATTACTGCACCCGGTGGTCCGAAGCTATACCTTGCAAAAACAACACGGCAGACGTAGTTATTAATTTCCTAGAAGAAAACATCGTCACAAGATTTGGAATGCCCTTTACTTTGGTATGTGACGATGGTCTGGCATTTTCTTTGGCGTAATTACTTGAGTGGACCTACACTCAAAAGATCACTCTGAATTTTTCTAGCAACTATTACCCCTAGGGGAATGGTGTTGCTGAATCTACAAATAAAAATCTACTTGAAGTGATAAAACACCTACTGGAATAGAACCCTTGGGATTGACACCAAAAGTTGAAGTTCGCCCTCTATGCAGATTGAATTTGAATCAAGGCCACCCTAGGAACATCCCTATTCCATCTAGTTTATGACCAGAGCCCAGTGCTGCCAATCAACTTACAGATCCCAGTTTTGCAGTTTATGTAGGAATTCAGCAACCGGGATAATATCGTGGAGGTTTGGCTCCTAAATCTGCTCTGGATGGAAGAACTGCGAGACGCAGCCCTTGAACATTTCATGTGTCATCAAGCAGTGGTAAAATGATGGTTTGACTATAGAGCCTAATACAAGGCTTTTTAGATTTCAAACTTGGTCCTGTTGTGGGACAAGGCCCGGGAAAAGAAAGGTAAGCACACCAAGTTCCAACGGCTCTGGCTCGGGCCATACTTAATTTCAAAAATCTACGGGAAAAATACTTACCACCTTAACACCATAACTAGAGAACCTGTCCCATTGCCCATCAATGGACAGTTCCTCAAACATTATTTTGAATAAGGCAAGTTTGCCCAAAATTGTATTTTTATGTAAAGTCCTTTGCTTGTAAATATTTCTTTCCTAGTGCCTTGTTGGGAGGTACCTTGCCTTGTAAATAGCCTTGTTAGCTGTCCTCCAGGGCAGTCTTTTTCTTGGTGGTTTTCAATTTTTCTTTCTTATTTTCTTTTCGAGTTCTAGCATTTTGTTCTCTCTTGTGAGGATTGGAATGCTTCACATAAACTCTAGTCTCTGGGATGATGTCTATAGCATGGTGAACTTAAGAATCTATCTTTAGCATGATGGAATCGGTCCGGTCTCCGGAGCTATTTTATAAGTTTGGTGGTACATTTTGAGAATTATTCATCAGGTTTATTTCTGGAAGTCTGGAAATCAGTGAAATAAAAATAAGGAACAAGTAATCAGACACATTGAGGGTAGATCAGTTGTACTAGTTGGTTGACCCAAGTCTGAACTTTTAAAAGATTTTTTCCGAGTCTTGAGTTTTATCCCCCATTCAACATATAAAAATAGGTGGAAGGGTGAAAGAAGTACCGCCATTAAAATTAGCTAAGCTTAAGCTTGATGGTGAAAGAAGTACCGCCCTCCCACCTAGAAGCATACAAAATAAAAAGAAAAGGGAAGTGGGAAAAAACTCTGGTCTCCGGGAGAAATGAGAAAATCTGATGACTTTTTAGTTTGATGTAATTAGTGCCACTTCTCTACTCCTCCCAGAGGTCATCGGCTTGATTTCCTTCCAAAGCACACACTCCACCACTGATGAAAAGATCATGGGCTAGATCTCGCGTTACCAAATTTTCTTAGACATGTCACTCTTTGTATGTAAGATACTTTGAGTAATGACTTGTTCTAGATTTTCTAACCAGAGATTCTGTAGTTCCCAAATGCGCTAAGGCATTTGTCCCAGATAGTCACCATTTGTTATGCCCTGCATCCCGTCCCTACATTTTGTGTGCAAAATGTTGGGTCCCCCTTTTTTGCTTTCTTCTTTTGGCACTTTCCTTGTCCTTCTTTTCTTTGTTTCCTTTGTTTTCCTTCTCCGGGGTTTTCTTCCCCACGGTGTTGTTTTTTTTTGTTGGTCTCTCGTGTCTCTGGGACCCGGTCCCAGAGTTGGTCATCCTTTGTTGGGAGCCAGATTCTAGACTCTGAGATTCTTCACCACGATGTCTTCTTTCCTTAAGGTGGCATCGTCACATGGAATCCCTTGGCTCAGAGTCCAGAGGTCTGTCTATCCAGAGTTTGCGGAAGGAAAGGTGACTGGCTTTTTACCGCGGGTATAAATAGAAGTTACCTGTCATTTTCACATTTACCATGATCAAACACTTGAGCGACCACAGTGATTTAAGAGTGATTTGTAGCCATTTAGCGATAATCCAATGCTAACCATTTCGAGAATTCCTAAACAATTGTGAGTGGTTTGTGGTGATAGTGGTGATCATCTAACGGTTGAAGTTGTTGCAGAGCATCCACAGTGGTTTCCTTTCCCTACCCTTTCTTCATTTTCAGGTTGGTGCCTTTCCTCCCGCTCAGCTTTCCTTCTTTCTGGTTTTGTTTATTGTGTTGTCTCATTTTTTTGTCTGTCTTGCGTTTCTTTCTAGTTTGCCGCTCGTTGGTGGGTCAGCTCTGCCAGAGGGTTGTCCGCCCTTTGTGCAGATGTAGTCTAGTTTGTAGATGGTGTAGAAAGTTGTAAGTATTCTTTACATTGTCTGGTTTTTGTGAGTAGCAGCTCTGCGATTCTTGTATATATGTAAATTTGATGTATATCTGTTGTGTATTTCTTTGGTATTTAGTATAGTATATCAGAACATTATTGATGTATGAAATGTTTAAAACATAACTATAAGTAGATGGAATACTTCTAACCCTGCAGGATCTTTTTTGATTTATTTGCTAAGTGTAGAATGCTTGGAGAAACCTCACCTTCCTGAATCCCCAGAGAGAATGAGTTGAAGAAACCAGCTATCCCCCTCGAAAATAGTCACATCTCCCAACCGAGCCCCGCACCATCGTGACTTGACACCCAGGTGCTTGGAGGCCCGGGGAATCTCATTTCCCCACAAAACCTTTGCAGGCAAAGTTGGCCGGTACCCGGTGACAACTTATGAATGTTGGCAGATCCGGTCACCAAAGTCCCATCAACAAGAATTAGATTTCAAAAATTTGATTCGAACTTATCTCTCAAAGTCCACACAAAATCTGATTAAAACTAGTCTGCAAAAGTTCACAAAAAATCAGATTTAAATTTATCAGCCATAAATTTGAGAAGATGTCATAAAGGCTCAGGGCAATATGATTTGAAAAATCCAACAGAATTACCCTATCTCTCATTAGATAGGTCTTTTCCATGATGTTCTATGGCTAGGAATCTTGCATTCATTTCTCATTCAATTATACAAAAAGCTTTCTACATCAACATCTATAATATTATGCTTACTTTATCTAGTAATTTGTTCCAAATTGTAAAATCTATTGAAAGTATCACTAATATTTGAAAATGGAAAACTAATCACCTTTCCTTCCATAAAAAGTTTCAATTGTAATTTTAAACACCATCAATTTATATACATAAATCCAAACAAATATATAAAGATTTAAATACACAATTAGCAAAAACTTTAAAGTTAAAGTTCACAAATTTGCACACACATACTTTAAAAAAAATTTAAACCCAAACAAAGCATAGTTCATATTCCAGATTGTCAGAGATATAATATTTAATAACCACCAAACAAATCATCAATTTATGTAGGGCTATAAGATTTTGAAACAATCCATCATGGAGAAAATAACAAAAATTTCTACCTATGATAACATAATAATAAATACAAGCCAAGAGACATGCTTTTCAAATTTCTTTAACTTATTTTGTGTGCTTGTTAAAGAAATATATAACCCTTCTCACAAACCAATAATACCTCCGTTTATACTTCTTTACATTTGGATAGATAGATAGTGATCAGTATAATATCAGATAGTTTAATTAAGTCTAATTTCATTTTTTTTTGTACAATTGTGTTAGTCTTTTATTTGATTTTGTCTAATCAAAATATTTGTTTTGAATTCTTTAAATAAAATGAATGTGTGATTAAGAAACAATCTTTAAAATCCAAATATTGGGAGCATATTGAAATGAATTTTTTTTTAACTTGAAGATTGGTTTTTGAGTTTAGTATTGTTGTATATGATTTTCTAAATCACTTAAATTATTTTTTTATATAGATGTTTTCAAATCCAAACTTTTAAAGATTATTATTTTTGAATTTAACAAAGATAGAATTTAATTAAATTATTAATTCCATTATCAAGATACAAAATTTAGCCAAACCTCACAAATGCCTTCTTAATATGTTTTTGAAATATATTTTCATAACAACTAATGACCTAAACTTATATAGAAATAAATAATCAATATAACCAAACTCAAAATATTCAACAATAAAACTAAAGTATAACAATAATTTTAAAAAAAAAAAAATTACAATAAAACTTATAAATTTAAACCAATATTAATTGGCAATGGGCTTTCCCCTTGTAATAGAGTTGTATGTATTACTATTAATTACAATAATTTTTTTTTGGCATATGCTCTATCTATGCTTCTAATGATTTTAGGGAGAAAGCGAGCCTCTGGGACTGGCTCGCTACTTTCCCTAATATCCTGTGGCTTGTGGGAGGGGATTTAAATATGGTTGAATCTTAGGAGAAAAAATTTGGTGTTCTTCCATTTTCTTGGAATGATCTAGAAAAAATACATTGGAATAGAATGAAAAATGTTAAACATTTCTTTGACCCCCTAACTGGAAATAAAGACACTATTCCAGGCTTATGGCATACTTGGTGTAATTTCCAACAAGGTCCCTCTAGAATATATTCTAGACTTGACCATTTCTATGCTAATAAAAATTTCTTCTCTGTTTTACCTGATAGCCTGGGCAACTCTGTCCTTGTCACCTCCACTTCCCTCTCTGATCACCATCCTATCTCCACTTGTATTCAAATTAATAATTCCTTTATGCACAACAAAGGCTCCAATCCCAAGTTTATCTTGAATACTAGTCTTATTAAAGACGGCGCTGTCCTTGTTGCCATTCATATCATTAGACTCATTAACAGGAATAATTTTTCCACCAGCTCTCATACATATAGATGGAACATGAACATTCCTGCTTGGTGGAATCTGTTAAGGACCATTGGCCAAAAAAGGGCCAAAAACTATAGGTTTACAGAAAAAAATCTCTCCTCTGACCTCCAGAAAGTTGAAGCTAGCATCCAATCTAATCCCTCAGACTATGATCTTGTCTCTCATGTGATAAATTCTAAGGAAGCCCTTAGATAGCACCAGCAGGTTAAAACTAGAGGAGCCAAAATTAGCTCTTCTGCTAACTAGCTTCAGTTTGGTGATCGTGGTTCTAAATTATTCATTAACCTCATCAAGAAAAAATAGTCCAATGAAACCATAGAGAGAATTATAGTTGATAATCAAGACATTACTGACCTTGAGAACATCAAAGAGGCCTTTTCTAAATTTTACCAAAATCATTTTACCTTTGAGGATTCAGAGGAGGCTACTTCCCTTAGAAATCAGTGCAGATCTCTTATCCCTAATAGGATCTCCACTATAGATGTTGACCTACTATCTAAAGATATCTCCTTGGAGGAAATTGAAAAATCCATTAACTTTCTTAATAATGACAAGGCCCCTGGGCCCGATGGCCTCCCTGTAGAGTTTTACAAGGCTAATATTAGTTGGATTTGCAAAGATCTTCAAGATATCTACTCGAAAGCCCTAGCTAAAGGTTCCCTGGGTAGCTCCATCAACAGGGGTATTATTAAGTTTATTCCTAAGGATGGGAACAAATATCTATTAAATATTGAATACCTATCACTCTTCTTAATGTTTCCTATAAAACTTTTGCCAAGATCCTGGCCTCGAGACTTGAGAATATCCTGCCCAAATTTGTTTGTTCCACCCAAATTGGTTTCATTAAAGGAAGATATATTCTTGAGAATATGGTCACTAGCTGGGAAGCCATGAACTAGGCCAATTACTCTCAACAAAATTCTTCTATGTTTCTTCTGGATTTCAAAAGGCCTACGACAGAGTGGAATTTAGCTTTATCTCCATGATGCTTGAGGCTTTTGGAATTCCTAGTGTTTTCTGCAATTCTGTTAAGATATTACTCAATGATGCTTTTGCCCAGGTGGATGTTAATGTATCCCTTTTAGACTCCTTCCCCCTTGGTAGATCCATCAGGCAAGGTTTCCCCATGGCCCCTACCCTCTTTGTTAATGCTTCTGATGACCTTTACTACATTCTTAGGGATAACTCAATTTCCCCCACTATCAGGGGCATATCTCTCCCTAATAATGAAGAGATAATAAACTGCCAATTTGTAGATGATACTGATATTTTCTTTGAAGCTATTGCTAAAAATTTTGAAGCTTCGCAAAACAAACTCAGTCTTTTTTGCACTATTTTTGGCAGTCGTTTATCCCACTCCAAATCTATATGTCTTGTACGGGATGAGCAGCCCCTGATTGATTTAAAAACTATGAGTTTCAATGGGGGTTCCTCATCAAATTGTAAGATATATGGGCATACTTTTTTCTATTGAACCCTCCCTTAAGGATATGTGGTCCAGGGTTACAGATAAAATTACTAAGAAGCTAGATAAGTGGCACAACAGATCTTTATCCTTGGCTGGCGAAGTTCAAGTCTGCCAAAACAAATTTTCTTCCTACAATATCTACTATTCCTCAATGTGGATGTTGTGTAATTACCAAATATTGGAGATTCAAAAGCCCGTCAGAAACTTTCTCTGGTCTGATGACAAAGGGAAAAGAAAGATGCATGTTGTAAAATGGGATTGGTGCCATATTGATAAGCTCCTTGGGGGATTAGGCTTGAAGGATCTTAAAATCCAAGGGTTTTCCCTTCCCGCCAAGTGGATTTTTCACTCTATGGATGGTAATGATCCTTGGAATATCTTTGTTAGGATAAATATAGAAAGGGGATTCCCCAAAAATGCCAAATCTTGGAAGAATCTGCCTTTTAGTGACCTGATTATTTGCAACTTTCCTATTGTTTTTCAAGGGTCTGTTGTCTTTAGATCCATATGGAAAGCATGAAATCATGTCAGGAAATACATTACTAACAAGACCTTCCATGATGATTATCAGCTATATGGTGAAAGGTCCATCTGGTGGAACTTGCACTTATATGGTAAACCCCTCACCCTCTCCCAAGGCCGCTCTGCTAGATACTAGTGTAATATGGGTATTTCTCAATTCACTGACCTCTTTGAGCATGACAAGATTCTCAGTTTGGATGAGATTAGATGCAATTTTGATATCCCAGCCTCCAAGAAGAAAACTTATAATATGATTCTTAAAGCTACCAAGGACTTACCTACTACTTGTCATGTGGACTCTCATAGATTTTTAAACTGTAAATGGTCGGATGGGACCATTATATCCAAAATCAAACCTAAAAATATTTACAAGGTGATTGGATATAATGATGCCATCATTGACCATGTCAATTCTATTTGGTACTCTACCCTTGACATATGCTCCTAGAAGAAGTATTTTGATATATTGTGGAAAGACTCTATTGATCCTAAGATAAAATCTTTTAAATGCCTGTTGGTTCTTGACAGACGCCCTATTAGAAAAGATAACTCTGAGGCTGATTACTGTAAATTGTGCAGTCAAACTAAAATTGGTAGACACATTCTATTTGACTGTATTTTTGCTAAGCAAATTTGTCATATGTTTCATATCACTTATCCTATGAATATTAATATTCTTGAAATTATTACTGGACATATTGATGGGCTAAAAAAGATACTAATTTGTTTTGGAACATTCTTTCTTCTAATATTTTATGGTAGATTTTGAAATGTAGAAATGAGGAAAGGTATCAAAACAGCCCCAGATTTCTTACTGAGTCTTTTTGGAAACTCACATATTTTATAATCTTCTTTCAGGTTTATACTGCTATGTTGATTGATAAGGAAAATCTCAAAAGGTTCTTGAAGATGGGATATGCCACTTTCTTTGTCTTCGAGATGAAGGATTGAAATGAATGGAGGAAGAATATGGATAACTTGCAGATGTTCAAGAGGACTTGCAAGAAGCTTAACTAGGAGGTTAAGAAAAACAACATCTCCAAAAAGGATGAAATCTTTATGCTTGCTCAAATCTAGGAGAAGAAAAACACCTGTGGATGGAGGGAGCTAAAGGATGGACTTCTTGGGTAGACACCCATGATGATATCTTTGTCTAGTATTTTCGGTTTCCTGTTTTGTATTTATGTATAGGGATATCTGATATGTAAATTTTTTGATACTCTCATTGTGAGGCTACGCCTCTTATTTTTGTACATTTCGATGTAATTGAACATGTTTTTTGTGACCCCCTTATATTTAATACAAAAAAACAAGAAATAGATTATTTGTATATAATAAAATTAAATTACACATTAAATAATCCCTCTGACTATAGCATCACCTCCCAAATGATTAATGCTAAGGAGGCCCTTAGGCAACACCTGTAGGTTAAGACTAAAGGTGCCAAGATTAGATCTTGTGCTCATTTGCTGCCATTTGGTGATAGGGGCTCAATTTTTTTCTTCAACCTCATTAAGAATAACCAAACTAATGAAACTATTGAAGGAATTATTGTTGATAATCAAGATATTACTCACCTTGACAATATTAAGAAGACCTTTTCTAAATTTTACCAAAATCTATTCACCTCTAAGGATTCAGAAGAAGCTTCCTCCCTTAGAAACCATTGTAGATCTCTTATTCCTAGAAGGATCTCCAATTTGGATGCTGACCTTCTGTCTAAGGATATTTCTTTGGAGGAAATTGAAAAAGCCATTAATTCCCTCAATAATGATAAGGCCACTGGGCCTGATTGACTCCCTATGGAATTCTACAAAACTAATATTAACTAGATCTATAAAGATCTTCTAGACATTTATTTTGAAGCTTTGGCCAGAAGTTCCTTGGGTGGCTCCATCAACATTGGTATTATTAATTTAATACCTAATGATGGGGACAAATCCCTCATTAAAAAATGGAGATATATCACTCTCCTTAATGTCTCCTATAAAATGTTTGCCAAGATCCTTGCTCTTAGACTTGAGAAAATCCTGGCCAATTTTATATGTTCTACCCAAACTAGCTTCATTAAGGGTAGATATATCCTTGAGGATCTGATCACTAGCTGGGAGGCTATGAGCCAGGCAAATTACACTCAGCATAATTCTACTATGCTTCTTTTGGACGTCAAAAAGGCCTATGAAAAAATGGAATGAAGCTTTATCTCAATGATGCTTGAGGCTTTTGGATTCTCGAATGTGTTATGCAACTCAGTTAATATTCTGCTCAAGGATGATTTTTCTCAGGTTGATGTTAGTGGCTCCCTCTCTGAATCCTTCCCTCTTGGTAGATCTATCAGGCAAGGTTTCCCCTTAGCTCCTTCCCTCTTTGTTATTTCTTCAGAAGCCCTTCACTACTTTCTTAGAGATAACTCTATCTCCCCTACTGTTAAGTGCAACTCTCCCTAATGATGATGAGCTTATAAATTGCCAGTTTGCTGATGATAGTGCTATTTTCTTTGAAGCTACTCCTGATAAATTTCAAGCCTTACAAACAAACTCAATCTCTTTTGTACTATCTCTAGTGCTCATATATCCCAATCCAAATCCATATGTCTTAGATGGGATGAACAGCCCCCTGACCGGTTTAATAAATATGATTAGGTCAATGGGGAGGTACTCCTAAAATTGTGAGATATCTTGTCATTCCCTTTTTTGTTGATCCCTCATTGAAGGATATGTGGCCTTGGGTTAAAGAGAAAATCACTAAGAAGTTGGATAAGTGGCACAATAAGTCCCTATCCCTGGCTGGCAGAGTACAGGTTTGCCAAAAAATTCTCTCTTCCTACAATATGTACTATTCCTCAGCTTGGATGTTCAGTAATTACCAAATTTTGGAAATCCAAAAGGCTGTCAAGAAATTTCTTTGGTCTGATGGAAAAGGAAATAAAAAGTTGCATGTTGTTAAATGGAATTGGTGCCACGTTGATAAGCTCCTTGGGGGTTAGGGATTGAAGGATCTTAAGTTACAAGGGATAGCCCTTTCCGCCAAATGTATCTTTCAATCTATGGATGGTAATTCTCCATGGAAAATTCTTGTTAGACATAACATCGAAAGGGGGTTCCCAAAAAATGCAAAGTCTTGGAAGAATCTGCCCTTTAGTGATCTGATTCTTGGAAACTTTCAGGACTATTTCTATTCATGGATTAGTTTTATTTAGATCCATTTGGAAAGCTTGGAACCAAGTTAGGAAATATATTCTTAACAAGGCCTACCATGATGATAAACATCTATATGGTGAAAGATCCATTTGGTAGAACTTGCAGTTATCTGGCAAGCCCCTTGCCCTCTCCCAAGGTTTCTCTGCTAGGCATTGGAATAATAAATACATCTCCCAGCTGGCTGATCTCTTTTAAAATGATAGGTTAAATAGCTAGAATAACCTTAAGAATAAGTTTGATATACCAACCTCCTATAAAAAAAACTTACAATATTATCATAAAAGCCACCAAAGACCTTCCTACTACCTTTGATGTGGACTCTCATAGATACGTGAACTATAAGTGGCCGGATGGACCCATTCTATCCAAAATAAAGCAAAGAACATCTACAATATCATTGGATATAATTATTCTATGATCGACCATGTCAACTCTCTCCGGTACTCCTCCCTGCAGGTCTTCTCATGGAAGAAATATTTTAGCATTCTATGGAAGGGCTCTATTGAACCTAAAATAAAATGTTTTAAGTGGCTACTTCTCCTTGACAGATTACCTATTAGAAATAACAGTGCTGCTATTGATTACTGTAAATTATGCAAGCTTCCTGAGACTAGTAGGCACATTTTCTTTGATTGTATCTTTGCTAAGGAAGTTTGGAAAATGTTTGGTATTACTTACCCTATGGATTTTACTATTCTTTATATTGTTACTGGGCATATTGATGGGATAAAAAAAAGATCCTAATCTATTCTATAATATTCTTTCATCTAATGTTTTATGGCAGTTATGGAAGTGTAGAAACGAAGAAAGGTATCAAAATAACCCCATAGCTCTTATTGATTTTTCTCAAAAACTCACACATTTTAAAATTTTCTTGCATGTTCATACTACGATGTTGATTGATAAGGAGAAGCTCAAGAGGTTCCTAAGAAATGGTTATGCCACCTTCTTTGTCTTTGAGATGAAGGATGGCTATGAGTGGAGAAATAATATGGATGACATGTAGATGTTTGAAAAGATGCTCAAGAAACTTAACCCAGAGGTTAAGAAAAACAAGAAAGATGAGATATTTATGCTTGCCTAGATCCAGGAGCAAAAGAACATTGTTTGGATGGAAGGAAAGATGGGATGGACTACTTGGGTTGACACCCATGAAAACATTCTACATTAGCATGTTGGACTACTTTTTTTGCTATATATCTATGTATAGGACCAGTTGATACTTGATCTCTGTAGAACTCTTGTTGTGAGGCTTGGCATCTTACCCTGTACATTTTGATGTAATTGTTATCTTTTTTGGTGACCTCCTTATATTTAATACAAAAAATTACACATTAAATCCAACTCTTAAATAATATATTTAGGACAATAAAATATAAAATATAAAATAAAAGTGGAAAAGTGTAGAATATATAGTTTTACGCAGATAAGATCAAGTGGAAACACTTCCGATCTCATTGTCCATAAAATGAGAGGCAGAAATATTAAATGTTCTTTCCCGTCCATTTGGGTCAAATATTAGGGAATTACAACAATGGGCAGTTTTATATTGGTAAAGTGGAAACAACCAATAAAACGTCACTATCGTTTCTAGCCACCTTCACAAAATACAAAAATTATCATTTTCCTGTGTGAAAGGAAGACATAAATTATGCTAGTGTTCACAAAATATTAATTAAGAGGACGGTTTTTATTATTATTTCTTACCTAAGAATATCACATTGTAATTATGATGTAATTGTCTTTTCTTATGTTTGATTCCCCCATTTAAGTTGAATTCGTAGTGAGATAGTATTTACTCCATTCACTTAATTTATCAAATTTTAGAGTGATATAAAGAATCTATAGTTTTCAAGGATAGATATTTTATCTTCATAATGATCTTCAAATTAGAAAGTCTTCAAATTAGAAAGTAGTTGTTTGGTTGTTTAACACAATCTTAAGATTACATTCCTTTTTATAAATCTCAACATAAATTTTATATAAGAAGATTTGTGTAGTTCATAAAAGCAAGAAACTTTCATAAGTGCATATATTAGTAATAAAAATTAGTGCCCTTCTCTTTCACATTTTACTTGTGCATTTTCTAACTACTTTCCATAACTTTAACTTCATAATAAGATGAAATTGAATATATATATATATATA
>MU227024.1:492984-504982 GCA_018584345.1 Thuja plicata
CACATAAATAATTTGCCATTTTCAATTTTTTTATCTAAATTAATTATAGTTAAAAAAAAAAATCTTTTATTAAGTTGATGTTGATAAAATACTTTTTTTTTTCAATAGACCTTGTCAAGGTTCTATTAGAATTTGTGGTGGTCGAGGTGGTCTTTAAATATCAATAAAATATATTTAACCGCCACTAACCTGCGTGAGTGTGCAACACTGACCGCTAGCCGTCAGTCGCACACTCGCGGTCATTTCATGTCTCTAGATCTAACCTTTGCAACTACACGACAACTGCTAGTCGCACACTTGTGCACAAAACCACCTCTTTGCCCAACTAGCCCAGACCTCCACGTGTCAGCACATCACGCAATACCAAGAATTTCCTTCGAGCCTTCATGACCATTGCAACTGTGCAACAAGATGCCATGTGTCACCCCTGCCATGTCACTGCTACATGGGCTCGTTAAATTGGTCCATTGTCCACTAATTAGCTACCACATCACCTCCCAACCACTGGGTTTCCTTCCAAAAGGCGTGTTCCTTTTAGCCACTTAACTATTGAGTGTTCTGATATAAAAAAATTAAAGTCTTCCTCCACATAGACAATGTGGGATAAACGTCCTGGAGCGTTTCAAACCTGTGACGGCCCCATGACTCCTCTTATCTTTTCTAAGCTTTTCAACTGCACAGATACCATCTGAAGGAATAAAAACACAATGTCCTTGTTCATCTATATCCTTGTGTCATGATACAAAGACCCGAAGCCCTATAAAACTAGAATAAATCCGCCATTAAATCTCTGCAAAAGCTCAAGAGGGTTGTTCATAAAAATGTCCTAACATAATGCTCAATGTTAACCAACCCTTAACTCTAACCTTAAACTAACCTTGACCCCAACCCTAACTACAATTTAAAGATGGTGCATATTAATTATTGTGGTATATATTAATTAGCATTTACGTTAGACAAAGGATTGTAATTCAATTCATAGTAGCTTACATATTGCAATAAAAAAAATTTATAAATTTTATAATGAATTTTTATAACAGAAATATTCTTTTAATCATTTAAGTTTTTATTGTTTAATATTTTAATAATTATTCTTAAATTTTATAATATTATTAAATAGAACATGTAAATATTTTTTTTTTCTAAGATGATAACAAATAATGTAACAAAATAGAAAACACCTTATAAAATATTATTAATCAAAATTAGAAAAAAAAATTCCTTATAGTCGAATTACAACTCACATATCATATGTGACACATGTACATGTACACATGTAGATGTGAAGGAGTTATAAAAAACAAACTACTATGGTCATCGATCATTTGTTATTACTTAAAAAAATATTGTAAAGTATTAAAATTTTCAACATAAAAAAACTTTGCTACGAACAATAATTCCACTGAGACATTTATTATTTGAAACAAGTGACCTACATTTAGAAATCTATGATTCCAAATAAACAAAAATGGATGCAAGTAAATTTGAATGATCTCACTACATACTTTACTTAAATCAAGTATGACATACATACGTAATTTTGTGACCTGCTTCAATGTTTCAAAACTATTACTAGCTCCATGTGTCCATCTGAAGTCCTTCTTATCACCTCTCATTGTCTTTGTCATCTCATTACAAATAGAACTGAAATTTCTTATAAACTTTCTATAAAAAAATTTCTAACCCATGAAAAGATCTAACTTCACTAGAATTCTCAAGTGTGGGCTATTCCACTATTGCATTCACTTTCTCAGGGTCCATCTTCATGTTAGGATTAGGTAATACTGAGAGGGGGGTGAATCAGCATTACAACACTTAATTAAAATTTTAAACCAATTGAAAATAATCCATAAGCTTGCAGAAATTAAAAGAACATAAGAAAATAACACAGTACTCATAACACCATTATTTGTTGTCGAGCAAACCCTGGCCAAGGGAAAACCCCAGTGGGGATGGTTACCACAAGAATGCTCTAAAGTATAGTGTCCCTATTAGGAGACCTAGCCATGTTAGGAGGTGAATATTTCATAGTACATTTTCTTGTTAAAGGAATAACAACCCTGTTAAAGGTATACAACACCCTGCTAGGGACCAACTAAGCATACAACTCTTACAATATAGTTCTATTACAAAATTTTCTCAGTAATGAACAAAACAAGCATCTCTAATGCTTAGATAGTTCCAGTCATATTTCTTCAATGATCTATGTCATCCTCTGCTCTTCCATTCGCATATCACATCCAAAACTCTTTTCACATCTATATCTTCGCTCAACAAAAAGATCTTACATATATATCTTTCTTCTTCACCAAGTCAGCTCTCAAATACAAATATTACATAGTCAACTCTCAATACAAAATACATTTAATAAATAAAATATCAAATGCAAACTCAGTGCTCTTACATAATCAAAATATAGGTTATCAACAATCGTAATCCAACTCCAATTGCCAGGAGTCCATGTTGTACTCCCTGAATCATCACTTATGTCTAGCTGCTCTGTATCACTATTCTATTGTTGTCTATCTATCTTCAAATATCTCTAACTTACTATAAACATCACTAAAACAAAAATGATCATAGGTGGAGGTCACACATACCCCATACTATCTTCTTTTAATCTCGCGTATCGTAACTCATCGATCTCGATCTTCGATACTCAAAATACCTCTGTATTTTTGCTTCTGTACTTAGCCAATTTCAGAGTCACCAAAACTTAACTTTAAAGGAATTCATCAATAAGCCAGCTGTATTGCTATAAATTAAACCAAAAAGTGAATCACATCATACAGAATTGACCACTTGCCAACAATCTTTCCCTTTGGCATTGATGGCAACACTTAACACAAAAAAAGACTAAGTGTTCCAACAAAACAAAAACTATCCTTCTTCTTTCTCTATTTTTTTTTTCTACTCTCCCTTATACATTCTCTTCTCCTCTTCCCCCCTATTAATTTTTCTCTTCTCTCTTCTCCCCCTTTGACAACAATGACAAAGGTGCATAAAAAGTATTAAAACTAGTACTTGCATACCAATTTTGAAATATCTAGAAAGGAATCTTCCAAGATCTTCACTTCTGTACTCCATGATGTAAGCAATATTTGACTAACATGAATTAGTCCATTTATTGCAAATCATGTTGTCTCTACTTCGTTCAAATCTGTGGGCATAGAATTAGCCAATGATTTTGCAGTTTTCTCCATGTCTGATAAGTGGGCTTTAATAATTGATAGCTTAAGAGTGATTAAACTCTTCAGTAAACCAAACCTTTTCAAAACTCTCCCTTTCTCAATATCCAATACATTTATTTTAGCCAAAATTATTTTTATTTCTTTGTCCAACTCCATTATAGATTGTGAAGAGGTCTCACAACTGTCCATCATGTTGTTCAAGGTTGCATTGTCCTTGGCAATAATATCCTCAATAGTATGAATATGTGTGATATGGTTTATGCAATAACTGAATAGTTTCTTGCCATGTGCAGTACAACTCTTAGCATTTGTTGTACTAGTTCTTAGAATGCCCAAGTCCCATGAGATATATTGTCAAACTTCAAATAGATTCTTCTCTGAGTAGTTCTTTTCTGCCTTTCCTTTTGCAATCTTTACCAAGTTCTCATAATGTCCATCAAATGCATCAAGTACCAAATTTAGGTTCTCTACAACATCTCTGTTTCTGGAGAACAATAGGTAGTGGGAGCAATTTGTTCACAATATAAATTGCTCTAGACATCACCTTGGTCTTCTTGTCACTTTTCTTACTAGATCTCTCCTTTTCTTTAGTAAGTGTAGTAAAAGCTAATTTTACCAACTTATCCTCATCCATGCAATCAACATCCATATCAATAGATTTGTCTTCACTTGCCAAAAATAAGGTAGAAAATGTGTCAACTTCATTCTTGACTTCAACATTTGCTTTTTCATATTTCTTCTCCAATTCTTTCTGTCCTTCTTCCTCAGTTACTTTATTGTCATTATTTTCTTCAAATGGGTCCTTCTCATCATTTGAAGTGTCAAGAGTCATGGGCACACCAGAAACATAGAAATCTGGTTGCATATCAACTTCTCTCTTCTCAACACTTGCCTCAGTTTTCTTCGAACTCTCTCTCGCGTTCCTAATGGTGTAAGCAAAGTAGTTGCAAGAAGTGGGGTCTTCTAAGGAGTAGTGCTCATTAATATCTGGTCCAATGCTTTCTGAGTCTCTTCAATAACTTCATCATATTTTCTTGCCATAATCTTCACTAGTCTAGTCTTAGTTCTCAATAAAGGTTTCAGTTCTTTAAATATTCTGTCTTTTTCTTGCATAGAAACTATAGGCAACATATTATAAATTTCTTGATTTCTGATAGTTTCATCCTCAATATGTGCTAACTTTTTCCTAGTCTCCAAT
Organism: Thuja plicata; assembly: GCA_018584345.1. Lineage (NCBI taxonomy): Eukaryota > Viridiplantae > Streptophyta > Pinopsida > Cupressales > Cupressaceae > Thuja > Thuja plicata. Next base: position 497,374 of record MU227024.1, read on the forward strand.
CTACCATATAACTCTTCATGTATACTACCCTCTATCTCCAATAGATTCTTTTTGAAAACAAGTAAATGATTAACTACAACATCCTTAATTCAAAGTTTATCAGTTTCCTCATACCAGTCATAGTATTTGTTAATAGAAACTAACCTCCCTTGATTGATGACTCTCTTCTCAATCATCTTCAAGCCAGGTTTCCATATATGCTTGTCCCTTTTAGGTTTCTTCTCTTCTCTCACGGTGTTTTGTTCTTTAGGTGGTTAAATCTGTCGGCTGGATCTAGTACTCACTCTAGGAATAATCTTTTCTATCTGCGAGGTCTTCTGTGGTGGAGGAGGTAGAATGTCAAGCATAACTACTTTAGGAGGTGGAAGTTTTGAAGTACTAGCACTTGACAATCCATAAGATCACTCTACTAACTTCTTATTAACTTCCTTCAACTCATCCTCAGTGAATCCTACCTTAAGACTACATTCATGCACAATGTTGTCTACTTTTCTTTTCCTCAAACCTCTAGTCTGTTCCTCTCTTACTTTAGCTGATTTTTCGTCATAGGTTCCCCATCTCTCCTCAGTTGTATATGTCTCAGATGCTAGCACATGTTCAATTTTCATAGTTAATACCTTAGAAATTACCTCATATCCCATAGGATAACACCATTTCTTCCTCGATATAACTGCCTCAAAGCATACACAATCAGTTTCAACCATGCAACAAATTGTATCCTTGTACTTCTCAACTAAGTCTTTAGGTATCATGTATCTTCCTTTCATCTTCCTCTAAATAATCTTAATCATACCAAACAACTCACCATCAACCCATGTGTTGTTCTATCTTCTGTAACTATCAGAAATTTTTATACCAGTAGGTATCCCTTTTCTCCAACCACTAGGGAGCATGCCTAGAAATCTCTGTTTAATGTGTATGTTCATATGCATCAATAATGAACCAAATCTAAAGGCCTTTAATCTGCCTTTCTTTATCAATTTCACATTCTCCAGAAATTGTTGTGCTAACACTTCGCATAGATTGTATTTAGTATACTCTTTCACCAATCTATATGCCATCATGATAACTCCTGCAGATACTGAATTAGGTCTGCTACTATAGTAGAATTTGTAACCAAGTATCATAGTAATCAATTTTACATCATGTTGCACAATTTCTCTTACTAACATAGCTTGCTTGTCCCATTTTGAGTGTGTTAGGGTTTTAACTTGCTTCTTAACATGTTTCTCTATTACATGAATGATTCTAGTATTATCCAATCCATTAATCTCATGAATCAATTCACTACAAATCTTTGTAGGTTTCTCATCTATCCAAATAAACTGATCATGAACTCTTCTCAATAATATCTTAAACCATTCTTCTTCGTTGAATTCATATAAGTTCAAAATTTTCATAATTCTCAATTGATAAACATATTTGTATTCACCTGTCATAATGCCTTTTTCAGTCATATACTCCATTTCAGTAGAAATTTCATCCATACCCAATATATCACACTTACAATGAATGTATACCCTAATGTCTTCTACATATAAAACTTCATATGGTCTCTGAGAAAATGCTCTTTCAAGGTCTCCTTCACAAGAATTGAAAGGATATTTCTTTAATTTATATCTAGGTTGATCTACAACATCATAAATAATAGGTGCATCTATAGCTAGATGATATAAATACCTCTTACACGCTAAATTCTAAGTTTTCGCTTAAATTGATCAAGTGAGGCCATTGTAAGATAGACTAAATCTCTCTTCTCTCTGATTTACTTAGGTCATTTCTCATCAAATGGTAAGGAAATAGATAATCATATGGTGCTTTATACAATTTTAAGTCATTAAAAGTTCACATTACCCAATGTTGTCTAGTCGGCTATAAATCTCATGATCACACAATAAGCATCATTCAATGTTGTGCTCTTAAATATATACTCCATGATGTCGGCCACAATCATACCTAAGCTCTCTAGAGCTCAATCCACAAAATCAGGGGCAAGATATATTCTATTAAAAATCAGGGGCAAAATATATTCTATTAAAAATCAGGGCCAATTAGGTTTATTCTGCTTTGTTACCATTAGGTGAAGATCATGTAGCATCTACTATCTCTCCCTGAACCAATGTCTCACTTGTCTCTTTGATCTTCCATATATTACCACTATTGTTATCCTCTACTTTATTAAAACAATCGTCAAAATAATTCTTTAAATCTACAACACTCTTACCAATATCATTGCTATTCTTCTTTGTATTCATAGGATGTGGTACTCTTCTATTGTTTTCTTCATTATACCTGCAAAACTTTGCTATATGACCTGGGTTATTGCATTTGTAACATATAGGAGGTCTTCTTTCTTGATTTACTTGCAGCTTACAATACTTCAAAATGTGTCCAAGATTATTACATCTGTAGCATGTAGGTTTCATTGTTGGTTCTCTTCCATTGTCTTGTCTATATCTAGATTGATTAGGTTTCCTGCATTCTCCTCTCTTTTGCCCATATCCATTACAATTAAAATAATAACTAGAAAAATTCTCAAGAGGGGCATTACGTCTGCAATCTCTGTTCATGTGTCCAAACTTGTTACAACCAAAGCATCTACCATTGAAGGGTCTGATATGCTCTCTAGGTTCTTCAATAGTAGGTTTTTTAGCATCAATCTTTGAATCGGGTTTTTCTTCTTGTTTCTTCAAACATTTAGCTTCATTAAATCCAATACTAGTCATATCACTTTGTTCATCGATCAAATCACTACTTGTGTGAAGTTTCTCAATATGTTTCTTTGCCTCAACAAGTTCACGTTTTATGATCTAATTGTACTTCTCCAATTCTAGATACTTTTTCTTGCAGTTGTCAGCCTCATTCCTCATTTGTTCTATCAAATAACTTGCACTATTCAAAGCTTGTTCAATCTTCTTCTTAGCATCTTTTTGTAATTGAATCTCTTTAGTCGTGGCTTCATTCTCAAGATTTAAGGTTTCATTTTCTTCTTCAAGTTGCTTCATTTGATCTGAATTGTCTTTGTCTGAATCTTCTTTTATCTGAACCACAAGATCTTGTGTCTAACTTCTGGAAAGTTCAATCTAGTCTTTAAGTTTCTTTATAAATTTCTTAGCTCTTCGCATGTTGAATCTTAATTCTCCATTCTCTTCTTTTTCTTTATCAAGGTCTTCAAGTGTAGCATCAAAGTTTTCTTGCAAACTATCTGAATCTTTTCTAATCTCTCTTAAGCTTTTAGACTTTCTCTCTAAGGGATAAAGTCTTTGATACCAATTCTTAGGATTACGTAATATTGGGAGGGGGTAAATCAGTATTACAACACTTAATTAAACTTTTAAACACTTTGCAAATAATCCATAAGCTTGTAGAAATGAAAAGAACATAAGAAAATAACACAGTACTCATAACACCATTATTGGTTGTCGAGGAAACCCTGGCCAAGGGAAAACCCCGGTGGGGATGGTACCCACAAGCATGCACTAAAGTATAGTGTCCCTGCTAGGAGACCTATCCCTGTTAGGAGCTGAATATTACATTGTATATTTCCTTGTTAAAGGAATAACAACCCTGTTAAAGGTATACAATACCATGTTAGGTGCCAACTGAGCATACATCTCTTACAACATATTTCTATTACAAAATATTCTCAGTAATGAACAAAACAAGCATCTCTAATGTTTAGATAGTTATTCAATGATTTATGTCATCCTCTGCTCTACCATTCACATATCACATCCAAAACTCTATTTACATCTATATCTTCACTCAACAAAAAGATCTTACATATATATATTTATTCTTTACCAAGTCGGCTTTCAAATACAAATATTACATAGTCGGCTCTCAATACAAAATACATTTAATAAGGAAAATATCAAATGCATAGTCAGTGCTCTTACATAATCAAAATATAGGTTATCAAAAATCATAATCCAACTCCAATTGCCATGAGTCCATGTCATACTCCCTGAATCATCACTTCTATCCAGCTGCTCTGTATCACTATTCTGCTATTATCTGTATGTCTTCAAATTAATCTAACTTATAGTAAACATCACCAAAATAAAATTTATCTTAGGTGGAGGTCACACATACCCCATACTATCTTCTTCTAAGCTTTCATGTCGTAACTCATCGATCTCGGTCTTCAATACTCAAAATACCTCTGTATTTATGCTTTTGTACTTAGCCAATTTCAGAGTCACCAAAACTTAGCTTTAAAGGAATCGATCAATAAGATAGATGTGTTGCCATAAATCACAAGCAAAAATTGAATTACATCATACATAATTGTCACTTTCTAACACTCCAATCCATCAGCTAAAATAATAAATCCCAAATACACTAGCTCCTCTTTCATGAATGAATATTTCTTAAGGTTAATTATCAACTTCCCTTGTTTCAATCTCTGCAACACTTATCTTGTATGTATTAAATGATCGTCTTTACTCTTACTGAATATCTGAATATCATCAAGATAAAAAAATCACAAACTTACCCAAGAGTTTCTTCAAAACTTCATTCATCAACCTCATATAAGTACTAGGTGCATTAGTCAAACCAAAGGGCATAACCGACCATTCATACAAAATCTTATTTTGTTTTTAAAGCAGTCTTCCATTCATCACCTTATCTAATTCTAATATGATGATAACCACTCTTCAAATTAATCTTTGTAAAGTATCTTTCTCGACTCAAACAATCCATGATATCATCCATCATAAGAAATGGAAATTGGTATTCCATTGTGATCTTGTTTATAGCTCTTGAATCAATACACATTCTCCATTCACCACTCTTCTTAGGTGTGAGAAATCCAGGTACTACACAAGGACTCAATCTTTCTCTGATCAAACCCTTTTGCAACTATTCATGAACCTATATATTGAACTCTTCATTCTCTACAGGTGTCAATTTGTGTGGTGCTTTATTTGGAAAACTAGCTATTAGTATCAAATCCATACAATAACTAATGCTTCTAACAAGAGGAAACCCATTACGTACATTACCTGATATGATGTTTTTAAACTCTCTTAGCAACCCTTTAACTTCCTTAGGTGTCTCAGTTTCCACAATTAGTGAGCTCAGAATCAAAGAATAACATACATCATCTCTCTTTATATCCTTGACAAAAAATTTCCTTCCTTCAAACAAACCCTTATAGAAGTAAAACTTTCACTCTTAGGTTCCTCTATCAAGGGTAACAATCTTTGTTTCTTTCCATTAGCCACAATAGTACACCTTCAATCATGTATATCTTTCCTATCATACTTCCATGGTATACCCAACAATATATGACAACAATCCATAGGCATAATGTCCTAGAGAACTTCATCATGATAATCTCCAATCTTAAATTTTACAAGACATTGTTCACTTACCAAAAACTTATGATCATCTCTAAATAAAGTAATCTGGTAGGGCTTAGGGTGTTTCATCCTCGATAAGTTAATCATAGAGACCAAATCCTCTGATGCCAAATTATCTAAACTCCTAGTGTCAATGATTATATTGCAACATTTCCTATTAATATTACATATAGTCTTGAATAAACCCTTTCTCAAAGGATCCTCTCTAGCATCATCACTCCACAAAGCTCTTCGATCATCAAGTTCTCTCCATCTTCTGGTTTGTTCATTAAATCTTCCTATACCAAGGCATTTTTGTTACTACTACCAGTCTTCTTACATTCAAATATTTTATGTCCTTCTTCACCACATTTAAAACAAGTGCCTTCAAACCAATTCTTGTCTTCTCTCTTATGATCACCAATCCTATGGTCATTACCTCTTGAATAAATTCCTCTACCTCTATACGAACTCTCTCCTTTCTATTTTGTGTTCGCTTTGTCTTGATCTACTTTGTTTTGCTCGGATCTACCACTTTCTCCATAGGATCTACCTTTGCTTCTAGGGAATCTACCAACTCTACCTCTTTGTCTTTTCTCATGTCTCTTGTTCAGCTTCTCTTCATCCTTTAGGGAGAACTTATAGAATTCCTTAATCTATTCAGATATCTAGCAATTATCTCAACCTCCTCATCAATATGTCAAGATCTAATATCCAATTTATAAAATTCCTCTCTAGACTCCTCCGCATTAGTATCCCTTTGCTTCAAATTTTGAATTCTCCTTATCAAATTGATTTGGTAATCTCTTGGTAAGAATTTTCCTTTCAACTTGTTAACCATCTTATCCCATACTTTAATCTTATCTTTACATGTTCTCTTTTGATCAAGTTGCATCTGTTCCCACCACAAGGAAGAATGAACTTTAAATTTTGTACGAGAAATATTCATCTTCCTATCTACAGGAGCACCTTCATAATCAAAGTACTTTTCCATCTAAGAGATCCAATCCATGAATGTATATGAATCCAACTTTCTATCATATTCAGGAGGACTAAAGTGTGGCTTAGCATTCACACTATTCAAAGCTCTCAAAAAACTTTCCTCACCATGATCTAGGATAGGTGTTTGTTCTGGTCCTTCTTCTTGTACGTCTATTTCATCTTCGCTAACATATTTAATAGGTCTTCCTCTTCTTTGGGTTGTTTCAACAACTTCTTACCTAGCAGCAATCTACCTTAGCATATCCATTACTACAAGATTTGCATCTCTCCTTCCACAAACCATCTTCAAAACCCTCTACAATTGTAGGCTAGATCATACAAATCCACCACCCCACAACCAAATAAATTAGGGTATGAAATAACATAGCCTTGCTCTGATACCACCTGATGTATTGCCAAGGTGGGAGAGTCCCCAATGGAGATGTCCAACCGCACAGCTAATGATAAAGAATAGAAATATTCAGAGACACTACAAAATCCAAAAATATAATCATCAAATAACCAAGTACATGTCTAGTTTTAAGGCCTTCCCAGTTAGGGCCAGATACAATCAAAAAATATTCTCTAAATCTTCATGTTAAGCTTCTAACAGATCAACCTAGGTTTCTTGCTAAATCATTTCTTTACATTCTACCTCTACATGATCTACTAAATTTTTATATAACTAAAATTACACAACAGGTAGACAAAAATTTGCATTCCCCAAGAAGGAAATGTATTACAAATATAGGTCCTTACCCAAACATAGAAATGATCCACAATCGGTAAAATAAACAAGAGCGAACATAGGGAACAATCTCCCAAGGAGTAAAGAACCACGAGCTAAGATCGCAATGACTAATAATCCAAGAATCTTGATCGCAACACAAATCTCAATAAGATCCTCACTAATCATGAACACGTTACCCACAACTAGATGGAGAAGGAAATCTCGATGCTCGAACAACATAAGGGTATGCGATCATAGGAGAATGATCGATGAATGTTCCAGAATAGGAAACTATGAGCGCAAGGACTAATTCGCATGGGATCGTGATCGCTACTAAACTCTAATAGATGAAAACAAGAACAGGAAAAGAAACTAAAACAATACAAAATGCAAAATAGCTTATAAGCCCAAGATGCTCCTGCATCAGGGTCAGGCAAACTCTATGTCATAAATAACGTGGGAAAACCTATTTTTATCTCCAGTGTATAAAATGGTTAAATGTTTTCATTCCATCTATATATATATATATATACATATATATATATATATA
>MU227024.1:526790-548006 GCA_018584345.1 Thuja plicata
AACTCCAGAACTGGGAGCTAGCCTTCTCTACCTCAACCACACTCCCGCCTTCGTCCTGCATTCAACAGACATACTCGAAAACAAAGCACTGTATCAGTACGTGATTAATCATAAATAGAAGTTTAAACCATTTCATTTTACACCATTTTCCATAATTAACACATTTATTATATGTACATCATAGTTCATCATGTGTGCATAAAATCATAACACGAACATCCATTAAACATCATGATATAAAATTTAAAACATCCTCATAACATTTGTCATCATAACAAATCCTAGGTTTATAATTACCGCTAATTAAAACCATAATGAGAAAATCAACTAGAACATAGCATCTAGAAAACGACCTAGTCGAATCAAGGCGACTTGGTCAACAAGGTCAAATGTGTCGCAAGACAAGTCCGGAAAAAGATGAGTCGCAAAGGTCGAGTCGTGACACAGATTAACAATGATCAGCTGAGCCCTAAATTAGTGAATACTGTCCCTGGATTAATGAAGCATTTGATTATTAATAATCAAGAGAGGTTGCCATCGCCAAATGGGGAGAAGGGCGAAGAAATGAAAGAGCGCCTCAAACTGTGGGCTCGATATGTGGCTTCCACTCTCAACAGATAACAACAATTTAATTATTATCATGTTTCTGTTTCACCACAACATGATTTGATAGAGAATTATTAATCAAAGCACTGACTGCTCTAGTTCATGGGCTTTCTCTCCTTGCCTTGTAATATGAATACCGAGATTGAAATTATCACGTCTGATATCTGTCTATTCATTTATTTTTGGAGAAGTACTTTGGATCTTTATAAACTTTTTGGCAAATTATGTCAGCATATTTTGGGAGAATTGATGTTGGAATGTACCCCCAAAATCCTGAAACAACTCATTGTAGAGAAAATTGCAGCAATTTCTATCTGCCTTGACAGAGTACTAAATAGAAGATAGAGACGCGCTTTTCACATTTCATTCACTTATTTTGTGTGCTGATTAGGTAGACACGTAGCACAAATCCTTCACCCATAATCAATAATGATATTTTAAATTTTCTTTTGACCTGATACTCTTTTCATTGTAGTCAATTTTGTTCAGTGGAAAAAAGCTAATAATATTTTCGTTTATATTTTTCTACATTTTGATAGGTAGATGTCAGGAATATAAACTTCATATTATATTGAAGAAACAATTCTGCTAGCCTTTCATTTGATTTCATCCTATGTTGATACAATAATCTTTGTTTAGCATGATCATACACAAACATCAAGATATGGTCTTCAAAGTAAAATGTTGAAAGGGTCTTCAAATTAAAATGTTTTGATCACAATGAAATCACAATTTTTTAATTTGTAGATATAATAAAGTGTTCTCCCTTATTTCAAAGTGGACAGAGTCTTTATGGTGAACCACTAAATATGGGACGCAGTCTTTATGGTGAACCACTATAAATCCTGTGTTTCTTGTTTGTTCTTTATTTTGTCAATTATTTATTTCAAGATAATAAATGTGTTAAAATTCAGAATATAAAGAAGTTTTAGATAGATCAAGTGGAAACACATCCTGTTCCGAACTCATTGTCCATAACAAAGCAGGTAGAAATACTTAATTATCCTTTATTCTATATTAATGAACTATTAATTACATCAATGGCCTCTGTAAAAGTACAGAGTATTCAGTTTTATATAGTAGGTGAAGTGGGAACAGCTTAGCAAAACTACGATCGTCCATAAAACGTCACTATCTTTTCTACCTACCTTCAGAAAATATTAAATTATCATTTTGTGATTTTGAGGTTTCTTCCTATGCTGAGAAAAATATTAATTAAGAAATCTTGTCTGTCGCTTGCATACATGCTTTTAGCATTTCTGATTCTGACGTCCACGCGTATCCCTCATCATAAATCAACCACTCATTTCTCATATAAATTTATAGTAATATACAAATCCACCTTGATCGCTGTGAAAAGGACATCTTGTGTTTTCGGAGATTTAGTAAATCTTGGCCAAATGTTGTGTTTTGTCCTTTTAAAGTTTCGATTTCTTGTCATGGTTTTTTATTAGTAATTCTCTCCATTTGACAACGAATAATGTCGTAGTTAAGATCCCTGTTGGGAGCTGAACTCAAAATGGGGTATTATCTAATCTGTCCACTTAATTTCTCAAATTTCATAGTTATAATCAGATTTTGTTTTAATCATGGTACATTTTGGTAAGCAACAAACAAGCAATCTCCAAAACACTATCTAAAATGGATAATTCACTGCGAAAAAAGCATCTAAAATATTAAGCGTGTAATAATGACTCTCGCTGGTGATGACATTCACGTGGTATAAAAAATAATTTTACATGGGATGCCAATCAGGATAACTCGGAGAAGAAAAGGAGACTTTGGTGTCGCATCTCTCGTGAAAAAAGCCATAGAAGCTGAATTTATATAAAATTAACTGGACACAAAAATATTTGGAGCAATATAATGAATTTTATTAGGATGACATTCAGATGTGATATAACAATAAACTTACAGGTAAAAAGAAGTTTCAGTGTCACTTCTATGGTGGAAGATGTTCTTGTTGTACATGTATGTTATATATGAAAAAAAATAAAATAATGTTTCTTTTATATAAACGTTTTAGATCACATTCTTATTATCAGAACGGTAGTAGAGTGCACAGAAGTAAAAGATCATAGATAATGATCTGAAATGTTGATGCAAAAAAGAGAGACAATCAATGAAATATAGAAATAGCACACTAAATTATGATGGATTGTGAAAAATTGAAATCTCTTATAAATAGAGAAATAAATTGGTTAAATAATAAATTTACAAATTAATTGCAATAACATAGAACTTATGAAAGGGGTCGACAATTTTTGTTACATAAATAACCTAAGGAAACACATTTTTTTTCATTCTTCAAGGTCAAAAGAAGAATCAATAGTTATATGTGCTTCCATCTCAAAGGAAGGAATCGAGGACATACCCATTACAAATGGAAATGAGAGAAACAAATATATAAAAAGAGGTATTAAGACATCATTTTTCTAAAGGGGGAATGATTTAAGAAATAAATTAAAATCTGTCGGCTTTAATTTATGTTGCATCTAGTCTATACCATTCAATTGAACCAATAATTTGCAGCCATAACCCTTGCAACAATGGAATAAATACAGCCACAACAATCTTGATAATTGAAAGATTAGAAAGACGTTTCCTTTGACTGTTTTCTAAATAGAAATGAGGAACTCTAATTAAAGAATTAGACATGGAACAGATGATTGATCCTGAGCCTTCCTCTTCCTCCATCTGCAGATTGAATGACGCCGTTGGAGAGCTCAGATTTGACATATGAGAGTAAAGAAAAGATGAGCATATATTTTTCAATCTGCTCTATATTTTTCCAGAAAAACCCTCACTCTTTTTCACAATATTTCTCCATCTTCAATTCAAGAATTCCTTTCCCCGTAACAAAAAGTCCCTCCCATTTCTAGTTCGGTTTCCTCTTTATGTGCCTTTTTTTTTTGATAACCATTTTTTTTAACTCCAATTTGGCTATCTTTAAATTAGCAACAACCGTTTCCAAAAATGTCAACATACTATTTTAATTATATAAAATAAAGGAATTTTATTCTTGTCATTAGCTACAAAAGTAATGGACAAAATTAAAACTTGTGACATCCTTCCCCTCTTAAAGAATTTATCGTTCTTATGCATCACTTTGAAACATACATTCAAACTAAACAAGACCGACAAGATTACCTAGCTTAGCAACGTTTTCTATAAGAAAAAAAATTCTCTTTTTAAAATATTGTAATCTTTAAAACAACACACACCCACAAAATCTTGAAAATGATGATTCTATAAGATTTTTATCTAATTTGGTTAACAATTTTCTTCTCTATTTTATTGCATCCTACCTTTCATTTTTTGTAAAGCATTTCTAAAAAAAGTAATTCTCACATCATCACAATCAATTTTTTTTGAAGGGCAATGTACAAACACATTTGAAATAAACACTTTTTAGCACATTTAAGATCAAATTATTCAAAAGAATTCTTGTGTGTGTGTATTCCATTACTACCTTATAATTTTACAAGGTTAGACTAACTCTCTCCAAAAATATTCCCCTTTCTTATGATGTGTTGTTCCATCTATTACATTAATAGGAACAAACATTAAAACATTAGTTCATGTCATTATCATAATCAAGATCAAAATCAAACATTCCCTTATGATGCCCTCAAAAATAAATATGGATAATACCTTAAAATCACAATAAAGCACACACATACCCATACTTATGTTACCATACCTTGGCATCTCATTGAATTGACCTTATTATTGTATCAATTCTTGTCATACCTTTATATGCACTCACAATATTATTTTAGTTCCTTCACAATGTCAATACCTCAAGGAGAAAAATATGTCAAATTTCAATATCAAAAGACAACATAATCATGTAAAGATTACAATTTCTTAACTCACTTAGTTTAAGATCAAAATTTGATCAAACGTTACTAAAATAAATCATTCATACATACCATATAACATATGCTACTCATTAAGTGAGAAAATTATCCATCCATATTCCCAATTCACTTGTAAAGGTTAGTGGGTCCACTTTTTCCATTTATGTAACCTAGGCCCTCTTGCCCATCTTGTCACAACAATACTTCAAATATAAATTTTAACTCATTTCATCATAACAGATATGTCTTCATTTCTAAGACAGTGTGAGTCAACAAATGTTACATCTTAACATAAATAAACATTCATAATTTCATCAATGTTACTATGCTTAATCCAGGAAAAAGCACGAGATGTGATCTATTACTGCACATCTATGCCCTTCTTGCCATGTATTCATTAACGGTAGGAAAATAAAAAAGACATAAAAATATGGTTGAGGTGATTTTTCGCCCAACCATAAAGCCTTACACTTTTTTTGGATTCTACCTACTCACAAAATTCCCAACCCTACAATGCCTAGCAGCTTGGAAAAAAAAAAAGTAGGCTACCTGGTGTAGCCTGATGTCTCTGCATGCAATCCGTACCGTGAATATGCAATGCCCTATAATCAGGACATTGCAGAGAGTTTGTTACTATAGAATTATTGTGTCAATAATTCTTTCTAGGCTTGTTCATATCATACTTATGAACCACTCGCTTTGGGAAAATCTTTTAATGTAATAGTGAACCTGAGAAAGAGGATCACCTTCTTTGTTTCCCTTTGGCTTATCCATATTCAGCACCCTTACCAGAAGGTAATCTTTCCAATGCACATACACAATAAGTAAAGAATGAAAACTCATGCATACTATTCTATTTTCTTTCCATTTAATAATGCATTAAGCAAAAGTGTGGAAATCACACAACAAGTCAACTTAGTCAAAAGAGTTATGCCTTCATCATGAACAATCTCATACATCATAAGAAATCATATAAGGAGGTATTGACCATTCTGTCAAAAACATCTATAGTGCATCATTGACAAGTAATTCTATTCCATTTTCATCAAGAGATGTCAACCTACTTGTTGAACATCAAGTACATCAATTTAGTACTCAAGTTCAAATGCCTCAAATATAACTTCGCACAATACCTCATGTATAATTACTCATGTGCTAGTAGTATCATACTAGGGTCATAAAATGTACTTTTCTCGTGGACTCCATCATCTCATGAATATCCACGCAATGCTCCTTATACCATTAAAAATCACATTTAATGTGTAATAATTAACTATTTCATGTAATTTATATCTACTATTGACAACCATATTCATGCTAATGTACTTTGAACATTTCATAACTGATAAAACATATTTCAAGAAAAATATTAATGCAAGAATAGGAATGGTAATTTTTTTGTAATATACTCCCTTATATATTCTACATCATTGTCCCACATTGAACATGATAGAGAATATCACTTCACATCATAGGACTAACAACATAGAACACACACATCCTAGCCACCTCAAAATGATAAGAAATCTCAAATCAAAGTTCAAAATCCAACTCAAACTTTCAAAGGTTCTGCAAAACCAGTATAAATAAATGTAAACAATAACCAAATTTGATAGATAAACCAAAAAAATTTGTGGCTAGATGATCATAAGAAAACTTTAAAAAAATTTCAAGCTAGCCCTTCATCAATTTTAAAGTTCATCAAACCTAAAATAAATACAACCATTGAAAATCAAATTATAGGGAGTAGAAGATACATGACACCTTGTGTCCAAAGAGGGAGTAGAAGATACATGAAACCTTGTGTCCAAGGTGCACTTAAGACCATGACCAAACACTCGAAAAGGCCATTGGTTCATGCAACTTAACGTTGATAATTCTATCTTTTTTTTTTGCAATCTCATGCTATGCAAAGTGAGAAATGTAAATACATTCAGAAAATTTTCATGAATTTCCTTTCCATAAAAGACATGCTAAATTATTTTCCCCAAAATCTCATGAGAATCTAATACCATAACCCTTTCTTAAATGATCTATCTCATGATTTCTTTTTCTTTTTCTCTTGCATCATAAATGCAAATGCATCACTTGCACAATATAATAATAATAATAATTATTATTTATCATAAGCCAAGTATTAATTTTTGGCAAGCACTCATGTTCTTCATACAAAAATTAATCATCAATTAACCACAGAAACAAATCATAGAGGTTTACCTTCTTTCTTGCTTCACACATGTAGAAAAGAATAGGCATTTAGCTTTCAGTGCATCATTCGCACCATATAGTTTCAATTTTTGCAAACACAATTACACGAATCTAAGGTACACCATTTCCAAGCACTTCTAAATTATTTTCATCATTTATAGTTTACAGAATTAAGCAAGGACAACCAAGAAGTCTCACACACAAAAGAGGTAATGCCCTAAAAGTGATTATTTCACTTCTATAACTCAAGGCAAGGAACATACTTTCATTCCCTATCAGGACTACCATAACTAGGAAATGCAATAATCAACCCATGGAACTAACACTTTGTACATAGACTAAACATCAGATGACTTACATTTTGTGGGACTAAGGGTCGCAACTAAGCATAGTGAGCTCAAGGCCTTGAAGTGCAACCCAGAGCTCTGATACCATATCTAAAGATAGACCTTTCAACAACAAATTCCACATCAATAAAATACACTCGACAAGGAAGTTGGTCAACTTAGTCAAATGTTGAATTCTCATATAGACAAGATAAAGGTAATTTCCATTAGAATTATATGAAAAAGGTACATGGTTTGACCAAATTTTGGAAATGAATAAGTTACATATGAGTCCATACCAAGGAAGAGGTGTCGACCAAAACTATTAAGTGGACGCTCAATATATCGACAAGAGATAATACATCATAATAATTAATTGTTTCAACCAACTTGTTAAATGAAAACACATCCAATAAGAGGCTTTGACCAATCCATCGAAGTGCAAAAATAACAAGAACTTAAGAGAGTAACATAAGTTTGCAATTGTCATTACAATACACCACTAGTTGGTTACAAGGAAATTATAATATGATAAACATGAACACCTTCCTGACAAGAGATCTAGACACCTGTTCCACACAAAACATCAAGGGCGATAATATTGTAGTAGTGAGTTTCCACCCTACCATGAAGTAGTTACGCTTCCCCAGAATCTTTCCTGACATGAAATATGTCAAGCCCAGCCAGAGGAAAGCTAATCAAATAAAATTGATAGGAGTAATGGAATTGCATAAATCAGGAATACATACTTCAGATGTCATCAATATCATCAATATTCTCAAGCATGATTATGCTACATAGGAGTATACAACATCCTTACCCACCAGTATAAAAAAAAATCTCAATTTTATAGTTCCAACTCATTTAGAGTAATCAAGGATAGCTCAATAAATACATCCAATCTTTTAATTTTAGAATACATAATTATCCAAATTTCGCACAACATCATATATGTGTAATTCTCTGAATACCTATATGAAAAATACAAGAAAATAAAATATTTCCTTCATAGGAACAATCGTTTATTAAGTATGGAAGAACACAACAACATTCATGCATACATCAAAATAGCCAAACATCAATTACTTCATATTCTTCCAGATATATTTCTTATATACAATGTGAAGGGAAACAAAACTAAGCTTACACATAGGCATGGTCTTTCCTTTCTTAAAGAAATAATCAAAAATCAAATGGCAAATAAATATCCACCACTATGCATTAGTACAATCATACTTCCTAATATTAGTTTCAATTATGATAAATTGGTGAATTTTAAATTAATAGACAAGATCAAGCTCCTAAGCCATAACACACTCCTCTAGTAGTTCTCTACTAAGTTCACTCAAAGGTTCCCAAAGATGGTACAAAAACATTATCATAGATACACCAAATTCATATAACATAGGAAGTCAAGATAACCAACCTTGGCATAAGGATTAAGAGGGAAATCACTTACACATGCACAGTTTGATTTAAATACAATGAACTCAGTTAATACAATGAGTAACAATTCTTTGCATACATAGCCCAAAACTAAGGATAAAATGGGCATCCTAACAAAAATAACACTGCCAAGTTTTCCCAATCTAAATTTTTATGTAAATCAACATTTAAATTAAATATACCATTATCCCACAATGTAGAATCATATCTGAGATGAAATTAGGCACATAGAATGGATAATTTTTTAAACTTTCTTTAAACTACTGTTTAGAAAGGACAACAAATGTTCAGTTACCACAACCAAGGATTCTCAAGTTATAAGGGATTCATCAATACAGGATTTCCAAAGAAGATTATTGGCATTATCACATTCGATAAAGAACAAAAGTAACACATAAGGAATCTGCTAGACTCTCTAATAGGTTTTGGAAATTCTCAAAAAAGGTCAATGCGATAATCTTCTAGATAATATGATAGTGATATAATAATGGAGTCACATCTAATTACAGTAAAAAATTATTAATTACTCCAAATCAAAATTTAGTTCCAATAATCCCAGCAATATGATTTTATTCCTTATTGAAATTTATTGGTCATTACAAAAAAATTGACGGTATTTGACTTCCAAGGGCTTGAGCATATACCACTAAAAGAGGTAGTTTTTATATTACTAATATTCTATTTGACTATCATGGAGAGATTTTTTTCTAGATAAGAGCTTTATTTAGAGACAAACCAATGCTGTGCATAGGAGGTAGAGATTAAAATAAGGAAATGAACATTCATAATTTCTAAAGAAATGATGGCTATTAAGGCTTCATTCTAAAGAAAACTAAACTCTTAGACCCAAACAAACTGTTCAAATAATAAAGATGAAAACTCTACACTAATAGAGGGAATTTTGGTGTAATGTAGTTAATGTTGATTCATACATACTAAAATGATATAGAAAATAGTATGCCAGGGTATGTGTAGGATCATCGTATGCCAAAAAGTGGCGATGTGAAAAGAAGTCCTGTTTGATAGACTGATTGAAAAACAACTATAACTTTCAAATGGTATAACATTTTTTAAATATCCAAGATATTTAGCATTCTATGTTTCACCTACCACAAGAAAAAAAGAAAAAAAATTCAATTTGATGAATTTTAGACTAAGTTAAGGTGGTCAGACAAGAGAACTTATATATTTTGGAAAAGTTTTAGAAGAAAAATCATAATTAATTATTTACATTGAAAAAAATTACAAAAAATATGCGTCACATCCGGACATGAATCTACTACTTATATCTAGAATCTTGTAAAAAAAATATTATCATTTGATTATGTTTAAGGTGGTCAAACATACACCTACTTCTTATCTTTTTAGTCCTGGTTGATAGACTGATTGAAAAATAACTATAACTTTAAACTGGTATAACATTTTTTAAATAAAAAACTTGAGTCACATTCTATGATTTACCTACTACGATAAAAGAAAATTAAAATTTTTCAATTTGATGACGTTTAGACTAAGTTAAGGTGGTCAGACATGAGATTTTGTATATTCTGGAAAAGTTGTAGTAGAAAAATCATAATTAATTATTTACTCAGAAAAAAATTACAAAAAAATGTGTCACATCTAGAAATGAGTCTACTACTTATATATAGAATCTTGTAAAAAAATGTTATCATTTGATTGTGTTTAAGGTGGTCAGATATACACCTACTTCTTATTTTTTCCTAAAATTTTCATACTACCGCATTGAAATTTGAAATTTTTACCATATAGATTAAAACTTTTCAAAAAAGGGCTAGTATCTTAGAAATTAAATTCATTTTTCTATAGATTCTCTTCTTACATATTTTTGATATAAGATTTGATAACTTGTTCAAATTTTTATATGAACTTTCCTAACCCTAATTTTCTAAATTTTCATTGCCACTTAAGGACCTGTATGGCATACCATGATCTTGCACATACCTGAAATTTAATATTTGGGTATGCTTGAATTAAATCCTCTATGTTGAGAAAAAAGATAAGAATACTACTAGTTTCAGTTATTTTTGGTGAGATTTCCAAAGATCCTCCTCAGTGCAGTGACCATAATGAAGCATAATAAGTTTAACATAAAACCCACAATGATTATGAGTTTCCTCATGACAAAATACCTATTTTGAATGGATAATATTCTACCCCAACTTAGAAGCAGTTATCAGAACATAATTCGGGAGGTTTTTTTATTCATAAACTCGTGTAAATTAGAGGAAGTTAACAAAATAACCCTTCTTATATACAAATATTTAGCCATATATAGCCTTCCATGAGAGAGAGAGAGAGAGAGAGAGAGAGTACCTATTTTTTGCAAAACACAAGCTCACAAGATCAACTAAACTTTCTGAAGTTTTCAAGGAGTGGAACATGGTAATGAGCTCTAATGAACTATAACTAATTGAATGTTTGAAGATGATAAGTTGATGATCACTGAGTCACAAAAGTGAATGCAATACATTAAGTCAGTTAATGTATTGTATTGTCATTGATGTCAAATTGATATGGTTTGATTGTTCATACACATGTTATCATTGCCTTGAAGATCTAAAGAGACAAGTTTTTTGTTGCCGATAAAATATAAAAAGTCTGTGGAAACCGAGCAAGTGAACACTGACCAGTTCAGAGTGTATACCGAGCACCGCATTAACTGAAGTTGTTGACCAAGCATAACTAGAGGTGATGACCGAGCTTAACTGAAGTTAAAGAATGACAAAATTGCTTAGCTGACAGAGCTACAGTTTAGGGATTAACTGATTGATTTCTTTATTTTCAACGATTAGTTAAACTAAAACATGGAAGAAGATTTAAAGCACATTTTATTCACAGTTATCAAGGAGATATTTATAGAATAAAACTAAAGGAGAGATTTATGGATCAAGAAGAGATCTATGCCAAAAATAAGGAGATGGAGCGGCTAATCATGTCTATATAAAGAGACAAGGAATTTATTATAAAAGAAGGAGTGCTGAATATATTTTGTGTGAAGATAGAATTCTTCATGCAGATGTGATCATACAGGTTAAAGAACAGAGCCAAGTAATTCCATAGACACCGAGCAACAAAGGAAAAAGCATTCACTGAGCAGAAGAAATCAAGAAAGTAAAGGAATTTAAGTGTATATTGATCTGAGACGTATTATTGAACTAACAATAGATCTGAATATTTGCAAATCAAAGTTTTATTTTGACTAGATCATTTACTATATCAGTTTAGCCATTGATTCATAAAATCTACTAACCGAGTGGGATTTAACAGTCCTTGTTGTATTGAGATACTCAAGAGTATCAAAAGGTTTTCTTGTTGATAGCATAGTGAGTGCTAGGTCAAAAGACAAACTATTAGTTTTAAATCCTCTAACAAGGTCGTACTTAATAGTATGTATTTTAACCTTTAACAGGGTTGGCTCTTCATCGAGCTCACTTTAGAAGAGTAAAATTATTTTGGGTTACCAGTCCCAGGTGGTTTCTCCCATATTGGGTTTCCATGTTAAAATCTATGTGTCAAATGTGTATATGGTTCATTTCATTGATATCTTGCTTTACACATTATTGAAACTAGATTGGTCGGTCAACTCTAAGTTTATTTGCCTCTACTCGGTAAAGTCTAGAAAAGATAAATAGTAATATATTACCGAGAAGTTTATATTTTTTAAAGATTATTTATGGTATACATCTTGTTTAAATTGAGAATGTAAGATAACTTAAGGTATTATATTTGAGAGATAAGTTTTCTGATGGATTTTTGAAATTATTTTTAAGGCCACTGATTCACTCCCCTCTCAATTATTCTAACAATTGGTATCAGAGCTTTGGTACTTGGAAGAAAATTTTAAAGGGACTTAAGCTAAAGATCACAAGATGAGTAAAAGGGATGTGCCTGAATTGAATAAGGAAAACTTTGAATCATGGAAAATCAGGATAAGACTTCATCTATCTGGTATTCAAAATGATGTTACACAACACTTGGATACTGAATATGTTGCACCTACCGGACCTCTGACCATTGATCAATTAAGAGAAAAACATGAGCACAATTCTATGATGATAGAAATTTCTTCTTCACTAACCGATGCTGAATTTGAAGATGTGAAATCATGCACCTCTACAAAGAAAATGTGGGAAAAACTCAAGCTAGTACATGGAGGAGATACCAATGTGCTGAGAGCTAAAGCTGAAATCCTAAGAGGAAAGTTTGACGATGTGAGAATGAAAGAAGGAGAGAACATCACTCAGTACAGTGACAGAATCAAAGAAGTTGTTAATGCTATTCATGGAGTAGGATTACTTGAGGAAGAAACAGTTGTAAGTAAAATTCTAAGAACCTTACTGTGTTTTTATGCTATTAGAGTATCTGCAATTCTAGAAATTAGAGCAATAGATAATAACAAGGTTACTCTTGTTAGTTTGATTGGTAGACTTATTTTATTTGAGATTAACAACTACATTTAAAATAGTCTCTTACCTATTATTGATTCTGCATTCAAGTCTTCTCTGAAAATAAGCAAATCTAGTAACAAACACACTATGAGAAATAATAGTAACAGTGATAGTGATGAACAAGAACTTGATGAACTTGAAGCATTAATGGCTAGGAGATTACATAGAAGTAAAGGAAGATATAAAGGTAAAGTACCATTGGTCTATTTTAATTACAAAGAAATTGGAAAATTTGTTGCTAGATGCCCTAACAAGAGAAAGGATGAAAGAAACAATGACAAATCCTATAAAAAGAAGTATGAAAGAAGTGATTACCAAGACAACAGAAGAAACTGACACTCTGACAAAAGAGATAACTGAGATTACAAGGACAAAGGAAAGAAGGCTTGTTACCTGGTTGAGAACAAAGCTAAAATAATTGGCACTGATTTTGATGAAGATATTGAGGTAGTATTTGTTGCTATGAAGGATGATTCAAACAAATAAGAAAGGTATGTTGAAATAGAACTCATATCTAAAGTTAGCAAAAATGATGTCTAGATTATTGATAGTGGCTACACTCATCACCTGACTGGAGATAAAGAAAAGTTTGAAACTTTTGAATATTATAATGGTGGATCAGTTAGGATGGGTAATGACTCACATTGTCCAGTTGAAGGAAAAGGTATCATCATGTTGAATAAATTGATCAGATGTGAAAATGCATATTGGGTGAAAGGACTTCACTATAATCTGTGTAGTCTTTCATAGTTGAACAATAGGTAAATGCACAAAGATGGGGGACTAAAAAGGGGGTATAAGATGCCACTTTTTTTTTGAAATCAACAAACTCTGAACTTCAACGAGAAATTGAGGATAGTTATAGTCAAAATTTTAAAATATGACAAAAACAAAATTTGTTCTACCCCGAATCTAGTTTCTAAACTACTAATTTATTTTAGAAATGGTGGAGATTAAGGCCCTCAAAAAGGGGGAGCACAAAAAGTGGTCCTATTTTTTGTGAAAAAACATAACATAGCGTCTAGTGTGCTCCCCCTAAAATGTAAAGTTAAAAAAAATAAAATTTAATCACTCTGGTTAGAAATTAGCTAACACCACCAAGCTTATCCCAGATTTTTCTACTAATGTTTTGTTGAAAGTGTGATTTTTTGCCATTTTCTGAAGTGGAAACATCCTGAAAATGTGAAATTTTTATGTGCTCCCCCTAGAAATCATTGAAAACTAATTGAAAATCAAAAAAAAAATTAAAGTGTGTAGAATGGACTCTAGTTTCTGAAAATATAATTTTTTCAAAATTTGATGAACGAGCCAAAATCTAAGCCCAAATGAATACATGTTGGTTTTCGACAAAAATCAAACATACTTAGAAAAGAAATTAGAGATGAAAATCTTAACGTAATGAGAATTCAAAATAAATTACATGGTTAGATAGTTATCAAAGAGATCTACAATATCATGTCGTCTGATTTTATCGTTATTGAACCACGTGCAAACCTGACAGGGGGCACACAAGAAAAAATGTTATTTCTTTCTAAGTTTGCTAGAAAACATGTCTCAGACCTCTTAGTATCCTCCAAGCCTTTGGGTTGGAACTCCAAGGCTAATCCAAGCCTTAGGATTGGTAAACTTCAATGTCGTTAAAAGAGTGTATGCCCTATACTCACTATAGGGCATACTTATATTAGACACAAAATGAGAGAGAGAGAGAGAGAGAGAGAGAGAGATTATTCAAGAATTCCTTGGTTGCTTGCCATTGTTTGCCATGACTTCATGTTGAGACCCTACTTAGCTCTCCAACTCTGAGTTATAGAAAACTAAAAGAGAAAATTGGACAAACATGTAATGAGATCCATGGTAGTAAGAAAGGTCGCTTCACAGAGAATTTACATGCAATAATCATATTGTGCATACCAAAAATATTGTGTGAAGTTAGGATCGAATGCATTGCACACCCCTTACATAATTCAGAGTCCTTGGGAATTCATAGAAAATAGAAGAGTGATTTCCATCTAGTCCATGCCTAGTGCACCTATTGATGCCTGACAGATTATTACAGGGGCTTCCATCTATTATGAGATCAAAATCTCCAATTGAGTTAGTCATTTCATAAAGTCTTTCTGTTGTTAGATCCTTGACATCCCCCACCTCAATCAGTTTACCCTTTTGATATAATTTTTCCCACCAAATTATGAGTATAAGCCTATTTTGTTTGCAAATTTCTGCAAATACAGCATAATTGAGTAGAATACCCAAACGATGCAAAGCAACTTCTGCACCTCCGATTCTAGAGAATAGAGAAAGGACATTTATCCCCTTTGGATAAATAGGCTTCAAAACAGAGAGGTGGTATCCTTTTGTTTCTACCTAGAAAGCATTCCCAAGGGATCGTATATGCTCTATTTTGTAAGAATAGATACGTGTGTGGACCACATCATATCCTAACACATGCTCGATTTCATGAGGTTCCAGTAGAGCCAGCTGATCTGGACAAACCCATACCAAGTTCCACTTTTTACATTGTGAAAGTACAATAGCCTACTCTTCAGGGGTAGGTTCTTCATTATAAATCTTGACAATAACCCTAAGTCTATCACATAATAGAATCTTTGCTACCTCTATTTCTATGTAGTTTAGTTCAGTTCTCTTATCCCATGATGGCCAATACTTTTGATATTCAGGAAATGCCTCTACAATAGTCATTGGTGGCAAAGGTGAAATCTAAAAATGATTATCAATAGGAAGGTTATGCACGTAGCCACATTTTCTACTAGAAACTAAAATGTACTTAGAATCCACAAATTATGGTTCAATATTATGGAGATATCGGGATATTTTTTCCCATACACCCCTTAGTGTAGTAAACACATTTTCAAAGTAAAAATAGGGGGTCCCTAGATAAATTTTTAAGCTTCGGCCATCAATCGACAAGGTGACCTGGAACTCCAAAGAAAATGAATCCTTTAACATGGCGTGGTAAATGAAAATTCATATATTTTCTTCTATAGACAAACCTTTCAAAGACGTACTTCCTTCCAAGTTTATCTTCTAAAATGGTTTCTTGTGTAAATTTCATTGTGATTCTTTAGTCTTTCATTCAATCCCTACAAAAGGAAACCTTGGTTAGCATGACTAGTCAAATTGATGACCCCAGGATTATAATTGTTAATGGATTCTTCATTTTGTACTTTTTGGCGCTTCTTAGATTATTGATTTCTTTTTCTTAGATTATATTAAAAATTATGGACATTATTTTGCCTCTCTCTCTCTCTCTTGTTACCCCCTCACTCCTTTTTTCATTTTGTGTGTCTAACATAGGGCATACGCCCTATGTAAGAACCCAAAAAATGGTAATAATGGTAAGAAACTCATCAAAGAGGCCCACTTTTAACTGTTACTATCTGTTTTGTATAGTTTGCTTGACAAATTTTTGCTTTTCATGGTATTGAAGATCACAAATATGTATATTCTATTAATTTGCAACACATTTTTGTTCAAACGTCAACATCAAAGAACGAAAGTCAATCGTTCTTCACCAAAATTGATCCATTGAGGTAAGTTTTTTATTTTTTACATGTGAATTGTGAATAAAGAGTCTTTTTTTTTATAATTGCTATGATATGGATTTGTTAAAGAAATAATTTAACATATTGTAAATGATTTATATTATAATTTATCATACATTTCTATTATATTTTGAGTTAATATAATTTAGATTGATATTATAAAGTTTTACTTCTTGTAATAGATTAATATAATAATTTGAAAATTGTAATGAATTCATATGTAGAAATCATCATCATGCCAAGGAAACAAGAAAAGACTCTAACACCAGAAGAACATGAAAGAGACAAAGAGAAGAAAAGGGAAAGAATAACACAACTTCGTGAACACAAAACATTGCATACCATAGAAGAATATTTTCCTTTGGATGAGGAACATGAAACATCAATAGAAAGTAAGAGAGAATTAGAATTGGAAACAAAAAGGCAAAGGATGAGAAACTTGTGTGCAACAAGAAAATTGAATTTTGAAGATGTGGGCACATCATCTATCAGTTCCCAAGTTGAAGAGACACCACCATCCAATATTGGAGACACACCCTTGTATCATCTTGAAGGCACACCATTGTATCATGTTCAAGACAAATCATTATCTATATCTGAAGGTGTAGGCACAACATCGTGTCATGTTGAAGGCACACCATTATCTACATCTAAAGGTGTAGGCACAAAATTGTGTTATGTTTAAGGTGCACCATTAACATCTCAAGTTGGTGAGGATCCATCTTTCACATCTCAATTTGAAGGCACATCATCTTTGGTTGAAGGTACATAATTGACACATAATTTTGTTGATGTTCGTAATGTTGAGGCCATTCAACAGTTGAAAACACAAATAATTTACAGAAAGCCAAAATATTTGATTGATATTGATACTAACATTTTGCAACAAAGAATGACATTGATAAGATTCCCAAGCCTACTTGTCAAAGATATGCTATCCATATTTGAAGATTATTTTTTGAGAATTTAAATATGACAGGAAGATATCAACTATTTGTTCAAATGATGAGAAATCTAAAATTTGCGCTCATCATGAAGATTCTTAGGCTAAGAACGATGGATGAGTCAAGTGAAAAATCTATTGTAAAGAATCTAATGACTGCATATGAGAGTGTGGGTTCTACATCATGCACAAAAGATAGTAATGTCACACAACATGTACTTACATCAACAATAGTAACCTCTCAAATGAAGAAATCTTGACTCATTAGAAAGACAAACAAGGCATTGCAAATAAGTAGAAAGTCTCTAATGAGAGCTGTGGGAAGGCATCAAAGAGTGGGAGATCCAAATAACAATGAGTTGTGGGCATTTTTTGGTAGACTACCATGGAAGGATAAATCAATTGTTGAAGATTTAAAATTCGTGATTGAAGAATTTTGGAAGAATAAAAAAAAGTATCTCCCAATCAATGAGATGTTGTAAGAAGGAGTATTGGTAGTCGAATCTGCATTCCACATTCGAAACATTTTTTGGATTCAAATCAGACACAATTCTATGCAAAATTTGTATATACATATCCTCAATTTAAAATTAGCCAAAAATATTTTGAAATGACTAAACCTTTTTATGTGAAGATAAATCACATACGCACAACTTGTTGTTGTAGGGTACTGTAACATATAAAATAGAGGTCACCAAAATGTAAGATAAGAAATATATCTTTCTTACTAAAATGTAAAAGGAAGGATTGAAATAGAGATATGTTTTATTAAAAATATATAATGTGTTAAGAAAGAAGGGTTTGATAGATTATTAATTATCTTGAACTGTAATGTTTGAAATAGGAAATATATTGATGTGTAAATTGTATTGAATTTCTTAACTTGAATTGAATTGTATGGATTGTGTATTGCAATTAAGGAGAAGATAAGATGCTCCCTTTTATCCTCAAATGCACAAATGGGAGATCCAAGTTGATCAACCCAAAAGAAGGGCTAATGCACAAATGAATCAACTATTTGGAAAGGAGAATAACAAGAGAGATACCTTAAATTTTGTTCATTATATGTATAGAAATGATAAATGATAGTAATTGAAGGAATGGGAGAAATGCACTAACCATGAAATATTACAGATCAAAGAATGTTGTTTTCTGAGGTCTGTAGACTATTTCTAGAAAAAATGATAGTTGATCCTGAACTGCAACGCAGTGATGAACAAAACCCAGAAATATTTTTCCGTTCCGATGTCATCTTATGAAAAAGGTCGACCTTGACCCAAAAAATGTCAACCCTGACCCAGTAATGTCGATCCTAACCGGCACAGGTCCGACAGAAAATATGTTCACGCAGTCCAAAAGAAAGCCAAAAAGGGTATCCAGATCTGGTCTCAAATCAACCGTTCTAAACCTATACCTTCAAGAAAAAGGAGATTTTTTGTTGTGGGGGAGGGGTTTACCTTGGTCAAACCCCGGTTTAGGAATTATCTCAAATATATGTAATTGAAATTGTAGAAGTGGACAAAGTAAATGCATAAATTCACCTTGCTTGAAAAAGTCCTTGTGGTAGATTCGAATCCTTGAATCCACAAGTATGCTTGAAAATGTGGAATGTAGAAAATTAAGATGTCTTCAATCTCTTTCTTGTAGATCTCCAATGCCAATTCTTGAATGGGTTCTTGAATTTGGAATAGGCTTGGAAGAAGGTGGATGGAGAGATCACCAAAAAGGGCACTATGTATCTTCAATCCTTCAATGGCCTCCAATGGATCTCCTTCATGAAAATGGATACTTGAATGGATGAATGCTTGCTTGAAATCTTGATTGATTGCTTGCTTGAATCACACTTAAAGATAGCTTGAGAATGCTTGATCACGATTAGAAGACTTAGAGAAAATGAGAGAGAAAGCTTCCCTTTTATATGCAATTAGGGCACAATATTCTAAGGAGGCCTACATAGGAGGATTAAATTCCCATTAAATAATTTACCATTAGGAGAGGACCTATATTAAATATAATTTAGGAATCAATGCTTTGGAACCCGAAATAGCTGACCCGAAAGCGGGAAATACTTTTTGCAAAGGCCGATCTCCAAAAAATGTTAGACCTAAGAATCTGAACCCTGGGTAAAGGTCGAGGTTGACCTTGACCTAGGTCAAGGTCAAGGTCAAACATGACCTAGGTTAGGGTCGAGGTTGACATAGACCTAAAAGGTCGACCCTGATCCTAAAGCCCAGAATCACCAGTCTACAGTTCAGAATGCAGAAATCAGGCTAAACAAGAGTGGAAAGAGGGACGGAATAGGGGAGAAGCCATGTCAAGATTAGGAACCCTTTCAAGGCACTTTCCATGACCCAAAACCACTTACTCGGAAGGCTAAACATGTCTACAATGGAAGTGCTTCCATTTTCTGAGTATACATTTAGCCCCCACTTTAGCAAGAGTATGAGCTCAACACAAACTCTTGGTAAAGGAGAATATGCAGAAAAGCTAATCTTATTGAATCCAAAAGGGATAAAGAAACCCTCAAGCCCCCAAGAGACTTAAGTCTTTATCAAACCTAATATCATGATAAGAGAGACAAATTACTTAGTTAAGTAGA
Organism: Thuja plicata; assembly: GCA_018584345.1. NCBI lineage: Eukaryota > Viridiplantae > Streptophyta > Pinopsida > Cupressales > Cupressaceae > Thuja > Thuja plicata. Next base: position 546,814 of record MU227024.1, read on the forward strand.
GAGAGAATGTAGAAGTTGATAAATCCAACTTCACAGCTTGCCAAGAACACCTGCATGCACAATACCTGTTGCAAAGATTGAAGCCAACAAGAGAAAAAGTAGAAACCCTTCTATGCTCAAAAGGTGAGAGCTCAAAAATGTATTCGAAGAGTATGAAAAAACAAATACAAGCATTCGACCTTAAAGGTGAATGAAACCCTAAAAACAAAAAAGCTAGGTTGCGCAATATAATTAATATAAAGTATTAATTATATGCACCTAAGAGATAGCTTAAGTGAAAAAGAGTAAGGACTAATAGATTACTCTAACACCCCCCCTTAAGTGAAGCTCAAGAGGTAAGTTAACCTAGCACAGCTAAGAAAGCAGGAAATGGGTCCCGGCAACAAGGCCTGATCAGGTACCCAACAACAAAGAAATCTCTGTAAACCGGGGAAATAGAGAAAACCCAGTGGGAAAAACCCTACCCCAAAAAGAGATATAAAAGCAAGCAAAGACAAAAAGAATGACTTCAAGAGACTCTCTCAAAGCTAGTAGTACAATGCGTGCTGCTAACCCCCCCGTGAGAGAGGGTCGAAGCTCCAAAGCCCCCCCTGAATGAAAGAAAGCCTGGAGCAATGAACAAACCACTGTGACTCCAATGCAGAGGAGTGAAAGTCAGTGGATGCTGAAGAGGTGACCTCAAAAGATGAGGTGTCACTAGAAGGCCGAGTTGATGCTCAAATGAGAAGACACGAGGATCCTGAAAGGGAATCCCCAATGCAAGTGGTATGACAAGTGTGCTGACACTGTCATGAGAGAGGAGATGAGAGTCCTCTGAAGAATCCTCAACAACTGCACCTGGTGGCTCAATGAATGGAGCTGGAGGGTCAAGCAGTGCTGAAGAAGAATCCCGCTAAAGAGAAAAGTACACCTCAGGATGTGGTATGGAAGTCACAACACTGGTCTCGGGAACAACACAGAGGTTCAAGCGACCTGACTTCACTGCATGAAGCTCTCTCGAAAGAGGAGAGTTGGGCTCCGACAATGGAGATGGTGGACCAAAGTGAGAAAAGGTGTAGAGACGGGTGGAATGATCAACTGTCCCTGTAGCAATAATGCCTCCTGTCACACTATCCCTGATGAAGGCTGAATCGGCCGTGAACTCAACTGTCTTCCCTGACCCACTGCGTGTAATCTGATAAATCGAGAGAAGG
>MU227025.1:6433-23423 GCA_018584345.1 Thuja plicata
GTATCAAACACAAGACACAGAGAAAACACAGATTTAACGTGGGAAACCCTTCCGGGAAAAAACCCACCACCCAAAACCCCGAGCAAACTTTTGTATTACAGTAAACGAAGTTTACATACAACTCTCCAGATTTTCACAGGCTCAGACTGCCTTTACAATCAACCTGGTTTCTTAAACTTACATTCAAACGAATTCTTCCAGCCATTAAAATAACCTGCAAATTCGTTACAGAATACCATAAACGGTTACAGGCAAAACGGTCTGTCAACCGTCTGTCACACACGAATGCCTTCAGTCATCCCTTCGGTGACACGGATGCTGTCTGGCACCACCGTGCTGTTCGGCACCACCGTGCTGTCCGTGCTGTCTGACACCACCGTACATTTGAGATGTCCGTTCTGTCCGACACCACCGTGCTGTTCGGCACCACCGTGCTGTCCGTGCTGTCTGACACCACCGTACATCTGAGATGTCCGTTCTGTCCGACACCACCGTACGTTTGAGATGTCCGTTTGGTCACCGTACATGTTGCATATTTAACGTCACCGTACGGAATAAACTATTTATCACCGTACGTGAAAACTGTGTTATCACCGTACATTTAACAAATTAAAATGACTTGTCACCGTACGGTAACTTATCTCCACCATACGGTAGTTTTCCCGTACGGTGAGGCTCATTCACCGTACGGTGCTCCTTTCTTCACCGACGCATCTGGTTTCCCGTACGGTGAGAACACCGTACGCTACTTCATACTTCGGCATATAACAGTTCCTGCTCCTAAATTGAGGTAATATTCTTCTCCAGTCTGCACAGTGGTAATTGAACAAAACAGTCAAATTGTTTTAACTTCTACTTATGAGTCGTATTGAAGAATCTAAGATTATAGACTTTTCATGTGCTGAAAGCAGTTATTTTTCAGAATTTATCATTCTCTGTTTTAAGTTGCTGTTACTGTTATAACTGCTGATGAACGTAGTCGCAAATCATTTTCTTTGTGACATTGCAGTGGATAGTATCGTTTGTTTTGTATAATAGTACTGGTATATTTTTGTGATCGGCATCATTTGTTCTGTATAATAGTACATTTTACTCCCCCTTTCACACTTAAATCAGAAATTTTAGTTTCTCAATGACAAAGACGGGGATTAAAATGAAAAATCATGACACCACCTTGTTCTAATCGAACTCTATGAAGGAGAAGGCAGACTTAATATTGGAGAAAGTCAGTTTTAGGCTACTTGGAGTGTTTGTTGCCTCTATTGAAAGGTTAGAGATGAGAATTGTTTCAAAGCAATTCGAAAGACATTACTTTGTTAAAATATGGTCTCTAAAAGATTCCTTTATGAAATTATAAATAAATCACTTGAGCACATAGATGGTGATGAGAGTTTATGTTAGACATGTGCCACAAAAGTTTTCATTCAAGCTAAGAAATGAGATAAATGTGTTGTTGCCGTGAGAGTTTGACAGACTAGATAAATGTCATGTTTAATTTTGTGTAACATATATCTTCAACCTTTTGTAGTAGCTTTCTGGGTTATTGCTCTTTTTCAATCCCATGCTTCATTCATGCTCTAATTCATATTCTTTGCTTTGTTAGCTCAATCCTGCTGCTGTGTGAATCCATTGCATTTTGTTTTAATTAGTGGAAGGCATTTCAGTTTAATTCATGTTATAATTTAGTCATATAAATAGAAATATCCTTGGTAAGGTGAATTATTTTTAGTCTCGACTTCTAACTTTGAGATTAAAAAAAAAGAGAGGTCTAGTATGTTTTCTAACATTTTACTTACATGCAATACCCCGTGAAAATAAATTGTATGATGTGGAGAAGTAGCAATCTCAATCTCATTTATTAGTTTTATATTTTGTAGTAGATTAGATTAAGGAGCTTGTTATGTTCCCTTGTTGAAACCTTATTTGCGATATCCCCACCTATTTTACACCAATATTAAGAAAGACAAAAGTACACCAATATTAAGAAAGACAAAAGTAATTAATAAAGAAAATTAATTAAAACCTTACCATAAAAAGACTTAATAATAAATATAAAAAAGATAAATAATATCTAATAAATTATAATTAAATAAATAAATAATAATAATAAAATATAAAGATATATAACCAAATAATACATCATATATATATATATATATATATATATTCCTTTTAATGCATTATAATATTAATATTTTTAATATTATAATCCTTAATATTTTAACCAAATAAAAATAATAATATTTAACAACTAATATATCAGTAAAACTTAAATTTGACCAAAGCTGGGGTCAAAAGCCGTGTCTCTCTAAAGAGACGTCAAGGAGATATAAATGGGAATAGATTCCCATTCGAAAGGGATTACCACCATCATTGGGGGACTAAAGATCAGTGGAACAGATAAGTTATAATATCAGTTTGCTTGCCAGCGGTCTGATTATATACGACAGAGTCAAGATTTCTGATTATATAAGAAGACTTGTAATAATATCAAATAGCGGGTAAGAAAAGAGAAAAGAATTAAATACAAATCACAACCTTGAACAATATATAGCAGCAGCAGACCCACGGCATGGGGCAATAAGGAAATCTGAGGAAGATTACTCAAAGGTAACACATCTCAGAAGAGAAGGTAAGACTAGTAATTGATTGCTGAATTCTTCCCCACACACACATATATAATAGTAATATTATTTGATGTGTAAATTACTGCAGTAAGTCTGACAAAAATCTGGATAAACTGTGTGTAAATTACTGCACTAGGTCTGATATAAATCTTGATAAATCACGTGTGTATATATATAGGACTGGTATTATAAAATACAGAAAGATCATATAATATACAACAAGTAATCAGATTTATAATAATGATTTTGTATTATATATATGATCATATTTATATTAATTATAAAATATCTTTGTAACCTAGATTTGCATGATGATATATATTTATCAAACAACCATAGTTCAATTGACATTAGTCAACCTTATGGGATGGGAGGAAAAAGTCATTATGGGAGAATGGTGAGGCCTCACTAGGTACACCACCTCATAAGGTATGAGGTCAAGAGGGACAAACGATTCTGCTCTTGGGCCTACGGTTGAGTTAGGACACCCTATTGTAACATTTCCGCCAACCCATATGGTAGAGTTTATATGATACTTAAAGGACCTTAGCCATGTGAAGGGAATAAGATAGAAAGATGGAGGAGAATGACATAAACACTAACCCCATAAGATATGGGGCCAGGGGCTAGAGTATTTGCCCTTTTGCCTAGGGTAGTGACAAAAGGGGTACCTCATAATGTCTTCTTAATCATCCTTTCACTATGGTTATGGCCCATAAATGTTGAGATGCTATAAATGTTTTCTTACCATATGCCTAAGTATCCTATGATTGTGTTAGATTATCTAACTTTCCCTATAAGTTTTAGGAGAGAATTGCTAACACATTATTCTGATATGATATGTCCTAGAAAGAATAGAATAATTTTTTTTGGCACCTACAATTGGGAAGGAGTTGCTGAAAAAAAAAATGACTCCCTAAACTCCTCAAGCTCCTGTTTTGTAGCCTAATCTAAATTGAAATGAAAAAGAATAAAAAGAAGATCATAAATAGCCCAGAATTCTTCACATTCAATTAAAAGCAAAGCCCTTGCTACCACACTAGAAGAAAAAAGAAAGAAAATGGACTATAGTTTTTCCCCACTCCAAGGTTTTCCATAATAAAATCCTGTGTATGAGTTTGAATTTCTGATTTTTTGTTGTGTTTTATGCAAAATTGCCTTTCTCATCACTTGATTAATTAAATAACCAATTATAACAAATTCACTTTCCTTATAAGCTTTCCTTACTTATAAGAGTATTTGATGAAAATATGGATCACTTTCATACAAATAAAAAAAAAAAAGATTATTGAATCCCAATGGTCCTTTCCCATGATATAAGATGCCCTCTATACACCCAACCTGTATATACACTTAATTTTTTTTATAAGTGATAGTTTCTGCAATTTCACAAATGAAGCACTCATACGCTGGATTAATTAAAAAATGAATGAAAATTATTTGAAAGAAAAATCCATTAGATGAAAATCAAGTAGGTTAGTGTAAATCCAGCAAGCCAAGGTGTAGTTATAAGATAGGGAAATTGCCATGATAGTGGGTGTAAGTCTGTCTTAGCATGCACAAGTTAATGCTACCTACAAAAACCGGAGCCAAAATGACCGAGGATGCTTTCAAATATGGGTTGATATTACTTGATACATATCCCTTATGTGTGATCTAAGCTATACCATATTTCAAATCTTGACAATGCATTCGCTATGCATTAATGAAATAATAGTTGAGAATGTTGAGTAAAATACAAAAAATAATTAGGTTAGCAAAGTCAAGGATGTGATGTTATTTAATTTGGGACATTAATAAAAACTATGCTTGTTACATGATTCTCATAAGAAACCGAAAGGACATCCTGTAGTTTAATGAGAATGATCTATTTTCCATCTTTACTCCACACCAGCCATTTTTGGGGGATAGGCACATACCAACAAAGGTTATACCCTTGAGGGATATAACCAGAGCTGAACATAGAATGAGGTCACAGAAATAAAAGAAATATAGAAAAGAATGAGTGCCCAATTCTTAGATCACTCATTTTTTATAATCTTAACATACTCAAACAAAATATACTAAGTGGTTAATCTCATACAATATGTGGCATCAAGTTAGAAAAAATAAATAGATAGGGTAAATTTCAAAGCTTGCGGACAAAATAAATAAATAATTTAAAACTGAAAAGGGTAATTGCAGACCCTAAAGCTACACCCTTACAACTTCATATAAAAAAGTTTCTTATCTTTCAAGAACGCATGAGACACCAAGATAATTATTTTTCATACAATCTATCAAATATCATGATTAAATCGAACAAGAAATACAACCATAAAACAATCCAAAGATGAAAGGTTCGAACAGAAAAAGAATAGGAGATAAAGGGTTCGAAACCTGCCTTTTTGAATGAAATCCTCGAATAAGAGGATTCCTTCCTTCATCTTCCTTAATGCAAATTGTACCGAGAGATGAGAATGGCAGAGCAGGTTTAATGTGTGCAGTCTTTTCATTGATACTCATGCCAAAAAATTCAACAATAGTATTTTTATTGATTAAAAATAATTGTATTTCAGCACTTATTGGATGTATAAGTTAAAATAAAGAGAGGAGTAGTATTCACTTTTAACTTATTAACATATAATTCATTTTTAATTTAATGAATATTTTAAATATATATTGCTGATTAACTAATGTATAAAGCGTTAATTAATGAATGCATGAAGTTTTATTTTTCTCTTTGATAAATATAAAAGCATATAGATCCCTGATACACACATTTTAATAATAATAAATGTGTATATTTTGAAATTCAAGTTGTTGATAATCCATAGAATGTGTATGGTCACATTCTAACCATACCTTTGTAAACCCCCTATCCTTAGCCATTTTAATCCCAATGTAGGCCGCACATACCTCAGAAAAGTGGTTTGTCTTATAAAATTAAGTTAATATTGATGTATGATATTTGTTGGTAAACATATTGGTCACTATGATTACTTCTCTAAAATTGATATTGTTTGCCCAAGGATTAGTGGCAATCACCCATGTTGCCCAATTTTGCTCCAACTTATTCAGGAAGAGTTGGAAAGATATTTTCAGCTAAAACTAAGTGTATATGTTTAATTGTGATAAATTATTCATTGCAGGAGGGATATGTTATTAAGTGCATTCCATTTTCAACTTAAATACAATTACAAGAAAGGAATCACATATTTTTTCAAAGAAAACAATTTATTTATTCTAAGTTCAAACAAATACTTCCTACACATGTTGTGGGAATGAGTGAAACATTACAATATGAAAAGTAAATATACAAATTTACATAAATAATATATAAAAGGAGGAGTGGACATGTCATTCCCTAATGGATGATGAATCCTGTGGTTGTAAGGTTGAATCTTCAGCTCCTTATTCTGGAACTTTCTTTGTCATGTCCAAGTTTACCCACATGAAGAGAGAAAAGGGGGGTTAGAGCTTAGGGTCATCATAGATTCAAATGTAAAATCAATACAAGTATTTTCAGTTCTCATAACGTATGAATTAGAGGAAAGAAAGTAGAAACTCTAATTGATCAGAAATCCTTTGTTTTATTTAACAAGTTTGTTCACTATGCAAAAGCAGGTAATTTTCATTGTTGGTTGCTTCATTGATATCACAACAACCAACATGTGGGTTAAAATGGGCTCCCACAAGGGTTGATTCCAGTATGTTGCCCTTATATTTTGTGAGAGATAAGAGTATTGTCTTTGCATACTCATTGTAGTTTTATCAAACAAATATTTGTCATTTATGATAGTGAATGAAAGGTTCACTATCAGAAACAATAGACATCCTCTCAAACAAACTTCCAAACAAACTTCAATGAATATGCAAAGACAATAATAGGATGTCATCTATAATGGATCAAGATGCTTATGAAATAGTGACATTCAAATAGAAAAGAACAGTCTCATGCATAATAGCTATAGGATAGGAATGCAATAATGGGGACGTCATCTATCAAATTAACAATATATAGAGATACAAAGATTTTTAACAGAAAAGTCCTTCTTAAAGATCCAAATAGTAGTGATATCACTTGGTCATTAAAAAGAGTAATGATTTCAGCATGTTGTAGCATCAAAGGATAGTCATGCCAATAAATATGTATAGATCGTCAACATGTCACAGTATTCTGAGAACATTCAAAGGAAGTAAATGGATTCTCAATAAACTACAATCAGTAAAAACAATGACACTAATGTCATGTCCAGGAAAATAGTATCCATACATTTCAATAACAAAGAGATCAAAACAATAATGAAGTAAAAGATAGAGTGTTACTGTCATATAGGTAGTGTCAATTCATCAGTGAGAATACAATGGCATTATGGTAAAAAATACAGTGTGAAGAATATAATACATCAATACAACTGAAGTATGTTAGAAATTAATGGAAAATCCAATAAAATATGCAAAAAATGGACTTGTATACTTCAATCCAAGTAGAATGATAATGTTGATAAAAAATGGTAGGAAAATAGTGATAAAAGTGCTCATGAAGGCCTTTGAACAGATCATGGTATAAAGACACATTAAAGAGAGTGAGGACATGCCACTATCATGCTAAGGATAGCCGTTAATGCTAGACATAGATCAAGAAGTTAAGAATATGAAGACAAGATAAACTACAAGAGGGGATAGTGCTGCTATTAGAAATACTAGATATAGTACTTTTGATATTTGATAGCAAGTGAATGTAATTACCAAGGCACCATGTCTCTTTAAAATAATAATCAAATGTCAAAATAGTGGACAATAAAGGTCATAAAGAACAAATGTATCCATAGTGACAAGCAAGGCAGTGAGATAACAATATGCAAGATAAGAATTAGTGAGAGAAGATTAGAAAAGAAACAGACACCAAAGTTGAAATAATGAGGATAACAATTATATTAGTTATCATAGAGATATAAGGTGGATATTTCAAATGCATAAGATAAAACTTTCCATCAAAAATAATATTGACAATTGATAGAACAGATACACAGGTGATCAAATGCATGACAATCATAAAGATGCACTATCATAAAAACATAGTAGTCATAATGTTCCTGGGAATATAAAGTTAATAAGTTGTAGCTATAGGTACATATATAACAATGTTGTAAAAAGATGTAAAAGGCCATACCATATGCAATTACAATGAAATAAATGACATTACATACATTCAAGAAACAACCATTGTCACAAGGATGGATCATCAAGATAACAAGTAAAAGCAAGTGGAAATAGTGTCAATATAATATTGAAAAAACAACTAGTGCAAAACATCAATGCCTAATATATAAGGCCATTATCATACAAGACTAATGTGATATGCTATAAAAAAATAACGAAATGAATACATAAAATTAAAAAGATGCATTTATTTCTATAGAAATCCAACAAAATGCTCATATCAATAATATCAATAATAGTATCTTTCCAGAATAAGAGGAGACCTACATATCAACACAAATAATAGACCAATACAACCAAGAACAAATGAAGATTCAAAACCTAGTTTGAGCTTGAAGATACAGAATGGAAATAAACCTAGAAGCCCAGGGTTTGAAGCATATGTTTCAATGAAAGAAACCATGGCCAAGATGATGTGTTGAAATAAAAAGAGCCCAAATATCCATAAAACCATCATTTAGGACAAATATAGAGAGATATATCGAGGTTTGAAGCCATCATTTGCAAAAGAGACATAAACCTGGAATTTTTGTTCATTTATTTTTTTGCTCAGAGTAGTTAATGAAAGCATATATAAAATATATAGAGTACTCAAAAGCCACAATATTTCATGAAATGTGCATGCATGTAACATAAGAGATATAAAATATTATATCATTTTTGTTGCAAAATAGAGCTCAAACTTTGAGCTTGGTAAAAAATTCATAATGAAAATGAAGAATTTCAAGCATTTTATACTAGAAAAAAAAAAGAGCTTGAAAGTAGTATTTCTTTATTTTTTGCAAAGTAATGGAGACTTACCTGTGTCTATATAAGTTTTATGAAGAGAAAAACTTTAGAAAGCCATGAAATCTCCATAGTGTAACCCTTCACAAACCCTCATGGTGATAGAGGCTGAAAAATGAAGGCAAATGAAAGATATGGTAGCCTTTAGTCTAGGGTTTTCCTTAGCCCTAGATGACCAATGGGAAGAAAGGGTATTTTTCCATTTTTTGTTTTATTTCATTCACTTTTCAACTAATACCCATGGGGTATTAAGTGGGTTTTTATATCAGGAAAGGTGGGATATGTGCAAATTTGATGTCATAAACAAGCTCATAAAACTAGATTAGAAATTCACTAGCATACTACCTTCCTGTGCTAAAATGAGAGCGTGGAGATGAAGCATGGGCGTCCATCAAGAGCATTGTGCATGAAAACATGCAAATAATAAAATCTATTTGGTCAAATTAAAATGCCTAACAGAAAATGCAGTCTACTTAAAGGCTATTTGTTACATCATCAATTTGACTAAATAAAGTACCACAAGGAGGGTAAATCATTGAACTCATTGTAGATAAGCACAACTAAAATTCAAAGACAGAGCACTAAAGCAATAGAAATAGAAAGAGGAAATTTTCTTTTATATCTTTTAGATCATATAGGTTCATGGAGAATAGTAGAAATAATAATTAAAATGATGCAGTGGGCCTTTGAAAGTATCCCTTAAAATTTATCTCTATCATCAAGACCAAGCTAGGTGGCTCATTATCCACATCCCCTGGTCACACCAAAGATGGACTTTCTTTTTCTTTTCCCTTCATGAATTTAATTTTTTTTAGGTTTTTAGTTTGTTGAATGTTTCGCTACTATTGTTAGCATATAAAGAGAATCCCAAGAAGAAAGCAACCACCACCTCCTTAATGATTTGGCTTCATATTAGATGTCCACTGTTTGTAACAGTTTGGTCAGAAAATAGACTATCAAATGGTATCATAAACTGGTAAAGAGCTTGACCTAGAATCAGGAAGCTGAGATCTACAAACTGTCAAAATCTGGAGGTCTTAGGAATAGGTTGAATTGGAGGGTATAGGTTGAGGTTGACTTGTACCTGCATTACTAAAAAATAATAGATCCAAAGGTCTGAGAAAAATTGTGATTGGAGGGATAAATGGGAGATAAAGCATAGAAATTGAATCCAACCTAGAATTGTGTGCAATATTGGAGGAAGAAAGACGACCTTGATTCAAATTATGGGGATAATTGAATGCATTATGAGGTCCTAAATTTGAGAAAATACACCAAGGAGGGCTAAAAGGTCCTGAAAAAGTGCACCAAAGTAAGTGCTTACTTTTTAATATGGTACATGGAATGTATTCTCACCCATAAGTATTTTCTAGCTATTAATGTTGTTGATGTTCCCCACTTAAATTTGAAGGCGATTTGTCATATGATTTGGAACACTTTGAAACTTGGGGCTCAGTTAGTTAAGAATGGTCTTTTTTGGATTTGTCATACAAGATCTCAAGCTCTTTTTTGGATGGACTCTTGGGATGGTCATCCTTAATCCTTTCTACTCATCCTCACCTTCAATCCCTTTGTGATACCTTTAGCATTGTTGGTTGGAACATTGTTGACCATTATAAGACTCCCTATTCTTATGGATCAGTAGTCTATTTTCATTGGAAATATCCTTCTTAATGACCTCTATGAGGATTTGAGGAAGAGAGGTAGGTGCTAGCTCACATTATGGAGTCTAGGGAGTGCACTACCTTGGCTGGAAATGATGTTCCAACACGGGAAAGTAGTGATTTATCTGGAAAGTTTTATGTTTCTGCAGGTTATGTTGAGCTAGTGTAGTAGAATTTTGGGGGCATTCAGGTTCCTTGGTGGAAAAAATTAGTTTTCATGGCCTAAGTGCAATTTTTTCATGTCGTTGGTGTTCCACAATCGATATCTTAATTGGGATAATTTATGCAAGTGTGGCCTCCTGGGCCCCTTGATGTGTGTGTTTTGTTGTGTTGTGTTGTGTTGTGTTGTAATAGTGAGGAAAATATCCCTCATCTCTTTTTCTAACGCTCCTTCACTAGGCATATTTGACACTTTTGGTGGGATGTGTTGAATCAAGCTTAATGGTGTGTCTCTTCCTTGGTTGATTTCTTTGTTCTATGTGATAAGGATCTTGTCAAGACTTATTTTCTTCAATTTAATTGGTCTGTTGGCACTTCTTTTTTGGATTATCTAGTTGGAGAGAAATCATTGGATTTTTCAAGATGTATTTTTTGGGTCTTACCAGTTGTGGTGGAAAATTCTCCATTCTAAAGGAGAAATTGTTTTGACAAAATGTGACCTTGGTGATGTTATTTTCTGTAACCTCCTCCATTTCCTCCCCCAAAAGGACAACTCATGAGAAATATATGCATACACCCTCTTTAGAATATTAATAGGGTGGGGAGGTGGAGTCCTCCTCCTCTAGATATTCTAAAAATTAACACAAATGAGTCTTCTTAGGGAAACCTAGTCTTGCGGGTATTGGTGGGGTTGGTAGGGATAGCTTGAGAATTGTTCAGTTATGATTTCTATTTGAAAAGGTCATCCTACTAAAAATTAAAGGAGGATGTTTCTATTTTGTATGTTGTGGAGTGCACTTATTCTCTTGGATGGAGCAGGCTTATTTATGAATCTAATTCCCAGGTGGTGGTGCATTTGTTGACTCGATAACATTCCGAGGATGTTAGTTGGAAGTTAGATTTGGTTGTTAACCAAATTCTTGACTTGTGTTCTTCTTTGGATTATGTTACTTTCACTCATATCCCTAGGGAGTGTAATGGAGTGGTGGATGGTCTAGCCAAATGGACTTTTGACCACATGCAAAATTGGAATATTATGGATAGGGGTCAGTTACCTCTAGACTTGTCTCAATAATTGGATCACTTAGTGGATCTTGATAGGGATGTTCGATGCATGTGCTTTTTTTTTTTTTTTTTTATTAAATAATTTTTCACCCCTCCATTATTTCAAAATAAAAAACTAAAATAAATCTTGTATTAAATTGTCAAGATTATTTTAGAATAAAATTTCTCTTCTACATAGTAAGCTCACATAATTAGTACAAAATTTTGCAGTGCTAAAAATTTCATTTAATGCTATGATATATTTCTCCATTAGTTTACCGTAGTTCGAATGAGATAAAAACTAAAATTTTTAATTATATAATTCTAGATGGATGTTAAAATTAAATCTACAATTCAGTTTTGTACTCGTGATAATATTAATTAGAATATTTCATACTTCAAGACTATATTTAATGCATCCAGGATCTCTAATAATTTTAAATCAGTTGATCCTTATCAAGTGATATGAAGTTTGTGTAATCTTCAATCAATAAAATTTTGTTTTATATGTGTGCAAAAAATTTGTGTTAATTTTGTTTTTCTTCATAACTATTTTGACTTGGTACAAATTATTAAGTTGGGTAGTTTTGTGGGGATGTTCGGTCCAGCTAGAAAACTGCAATGTCGCTCCATGATTTTGTCCTTGTTTAATTCATAGTTACTAAGTATGGTCCCACTAATTATCATGTGTTACATATATAATAAATTTGGTTTTGTTTTGAATAATAATAAATATATTGGCCTAGATGAAGCCATGAGAGAGCTCCGTCTTGAAGATTTTAGTAGTACCATCAATCATAAGATCTTCAAACTTCTTTTTGGATAGTCTCATCATTATTGTAACATATGAACACAAATTATTAAAGATGAGTCTCCTTAGATATTCCATAAGTGATCTAATTTTATCACTAAACAAAGTATCATTCGTATATTTCTATATTGTCCAAAGAATTTAAACTGAAAGTAAATATCTAAAGAGATCAGATATTTATTGAGGTTACACACATAGATGAATAGGATATCAAAATCATAAATATTGTAGGAAATAGAGAGAACAAAGAGGCCCCATACTTTTTTAGCAAAAAATATAGTCAAGAAATATGGGTTAATAGTCGCACGAAGTCTCCAAAGGAGAAAAGGTTAAAACCTCTACCTAGCTTCTTCACAGGTAGCCTATGCAGAAGGAGATGCCAAATGAAAAATTTATTCTTAGGCTCAATGGGTCTAGACCAAAGAATCTCACAGAATTTCTACCATGATACTATGTTTAGGAAAAAGTTCCAAGTGGATTGAAGATGGATATAAGGGTGTGTGCACCAAGTTGTGGACCAATAAAGTGTACACATCTTTAAAAAAAATTCAAATTTCATATAACCTGATCGGGTTATTGAAATTTCAAAATTGTACTAGGCTTGGTAACCAAGACTAGACAATATTATTAAAAAAATTAAACTTTCTAAGAACTCGATCAGGTTCTGAGATGTTTCAATTAACTCGATTGGGTTATTAGACATATAATATTTTCTAATAACCCAATCGAGTTATTAGAAATATATTAGTTTTTGGATAGCTCGCAGTTTAGTCCATTTCTAACTCCTAAACCGCAGAGCAACAAAGCCTAGGAGACCAAAAACGCCACAAAACCCAATCGAGCTTTGAAGAAAACAATAAATCTTCAATAATTTGTACATTTCCAAGAAATGACGCCTCGTAAGAAAGGTATGTATTATTTTTTTTTTGCATTTTTAATCAAATTAGGTTATGATATTGATTTTTTGTTTTCTTTAAATTAATTTCATAACAAATTCTTCAAACAACCCCAGAAGATTAAAAAGAAATGAAAGACCGCCCCCCGTAAACCCTCCTCCAAATTCTCATCATCCACCACCATCGCCACCCATAAACCCTCCTCAAAATTCTCCTCATCCACCACCATCACCACCCGTAAACCCTCCTCAAAATTATCCCTGTCCCCAGCCACCACCACCCGTAAACCCTCCACAGGTGCCATTAGATCATGTAAATGCAACACAAGAGGACCTCGTGCAATGCCTTAACCAAAATAGTGCACAAATTAATATATTAGTCAATAGGTTGAAGGCTTCTGGTCTTCAGCATCACTCTACCCTCGCTACTGCATTAGAAAAAATGTCCAATAGTTCAAATTAGGTGTCTCAAGAGGTGACAAAATGGGGTTCATGGAGGGATAGGTATCATACATTTTACGCTGATGGTTTATCATATGAGGATGTGAAAAGAAAAGGCATAGAAAAATGTGACATATGTACCCTTTTACCGATCCTAATACTAGCGATTCCCTAGAAGTTAATACAAAATAGTTTCCTATACATTGGTGTGTTCATAGGGGGATGAAATCAGCTTTTTGGGATAGGTGGTACATGGTATTTGACCAACCACCTTGTAATAATAATGAGGCGCCTTTATATTTTTTGAGGAAGCTATACTATGAGTTTATCATTGGCGAGAAGATGAATTACTTTGACTTTTGTGAGTTCCAGGGTAGAGGGAGAGGCTCTGTGCAGGATAGAGCTGGGGCACATAGGATTGCCTGACCACAAGAGAGGAGGTGTACTACGAGAAAAACACTCATTCATGTTGTGGTCCTAGTAGTGGTGAAGGAGTCTATGGATATATAGACTCTTCATGGAGTTGCATCATTGACTAATGTCATTATCCAACATGGAACTCAGTTAGTTGGAGAGGATGGATCAGTGCCTGTGCCACCTCCATTTTCATCAGATACGCCATTAGGATCATCCCATCCTGTGCCAGCTCTATCCCTAGCAAATGCACCATTAGGATCATCTCATCCCGTGCGAGCTCCATTATCATCAAATACATTTGCAGTGTCAGCCCAACCCATTGAACATATATACATCAGTTGTAATGGTATATGTGATGGGGTAGATAGCCAGGCGAGTATAGATGGTTTGACATCCCATTCATGTGTACATTGAAATAGAAGATGTCAGGCATCTAGTACTGAGGATGTGGCCCTCACAGATGATCTGTTGTCAATGGTGTATTGTACAGAGCCAACACAGGTTTGTTTAAATTTGTGTTTTGACATGTTATTTTAATTAATTACCTAAATCTGTCAAAAGTAAATAAAATTTTATGTTTAGAAGAATCTAAATTGATACATGAATAATATGCATTGCAGGGTGCAGTTGGTGGTACAAGCACACCAAGGAGTTCTTGTTATAGTACATGTAGACGGGTAGCTCAAACACCTGAGGTAATGTTTTATAAATATTCCTAAAATAGAATAGTATGTTGTTTTGAAAATATCATATCTTAATAATTTGTATGGTGGTAAATTTGTGTATGTTTGGTTTCTATTTCTTTATGGTCAAAGAATGTTTTCTAATGTAATTCAACTCAAGGAATTCACTTCCTTGTCTAGCCATCATGACTCAAATTGATTTGAACTCCCATCCTCCATCCTTGGACTCAATTCAACCAATACTGAACTCATACATAGAATCATACCCTAACCAATCACTTATTGGCTTCTGAGTCAACCTTGAACATCATTTAGAACATCCAACCATCATTCTTTTACTATTATCTCTTGTTCAAAATCATGAATACAATCTCTGATTGTGATTATCCTTAATCCTTCAATACACCTCCATGGCCTTCTAAAGACTCCCAACATATAAATTATAAGACACCCCAAGGACCCATCAACTTATCATAAGGTCCTTAGCCTATCGCTCAAAGCACAATCACTTGCTAGTTCAATAAACTTTACTCTCTGGCATTTCACTATCATACTAGGACAGTCCCCATATCCTAGTCTATGTCTTCACCATAGATAAGAACCCATCTAAACCCTAGGTTCATAAGCACCCCAAATATTTTCATCACTTCCTATACCACCTACTCTGATGCAAGTGTCAAGGGTATGATGATCCAATCACTGAATCCCTTAACTCTCTATAAAGAGTGGAAAACCCTGACCATAGTGTACCAATCCCATGACCATAGTGTACCAAGTTCTTTATAAGTGCCCAAACTTGGAACTAGGTCTCACAATTGGATCTCAATGATAGAATATTCTAAATCCTTAAACTACAAGAGGTCTTGGGTCCCTTTGGTCCAAGAGTGCACTGAGAACATCAAGGGTCTGCAATGTTCATGAGACTCCATGTGCTAGGAGGTGCTCCTGCACCACACTCTCAACCTAAAATCACTCTAAATCTCTCCATGCTAAGGATAAACACACTAAAAAATACTCACTGCCAGGCTACAACAGTCTCATTACCTACTGCAAAAGTGGTCCTAACCTTTGACCCCCACGAATACAATCCAGACCATTCTTTTCTAATTGTGCCTAAAAATTTGTTAAAGAATAGTCTTGTGTGTGAAAGAAAAGTTCAAAATTTAATATTCTAATAATGGCTCATAAAATTTGATTATAAACTTGTGATAATAGAGTTGTGGAGCATAATCATTTTTGGAATTCAAGTGAATCATAATCTTCATTGTAAAATATTGCTTATATATTTATTTGGTTTTTTATAGGGCTTGTTAGGGGCTTAGATTTCTGAGATTGAGGATGTCACCCTTTCTGCCATTGACTTTGGCTTAGAGAGCTATGTGGTATCATTTTTTGCACACCTCTTGTTTATGGTTTTAAATAAACCCATGTGGTATCATATTATTTCTTTTATGTTAATTTTGTTTTTTTAAGCCTACCCCAACAAGCTCAAGGTCATTAGGAAAGAGGAAGAAATCATCGGGGATATTGAAACAAAAAAGGTAATTAAGTCCAATTTAAGTATATTTGTTAAAATGTATTATGAACATTTCAATGTAGTCTATATTGATGAATGCACTTGACTTAATGACTTGTTTATTGTATACATGTAGAATCAATTGGGTTTCACCGAACTGATGAATGCCCCAGACATTGCTAATGTTCAGGAGAGGGAGGAGGTAACACATTTTCATATTTACTTTCAATTGAATTCTTGTTTGTTCAAAATATCTTAGAAATCATATTCCTCTGTTAGTATGTCATTTTCTACAAATTTTCATACAGGAATTTGTCATAGCTACCTCAAATGAGGCGAACCCTTCTCCACTTCCTAGGGATCCCTTGCCTAGCACAGTAGATCCAGTTGCGTTATGTATTTTCTTTTTAGTCCATGCATTTTTTATTTTTTAGTATTTCTTATTTATAACATGTATTTTGTATTATTTTTTCTGTTGTAGGACCCTTCACCACTGCCCATCATTCCTCTACCTGGCCATTTTTTCCAGGAGTCCCTCTCGACCACTATGGAGCCCATTTTATTTATCAGTCAGCCCAAGGATAAGAGATCCAACTGAGGCTTCAGTATGCAAATTACAGCCCAATATTTACGTATTTTGATAGTATTTTGAGATAATATATATGGCTTAACATTTGAATTGTTCTTGTACAGAGACTTAGTGAACCAAGTGTTGCTGTGAAGAAGCTCAATTTTGATGATC
>MU227025.1:23650-44906 GCA_018584345.1 Thuja plicata
ATATAGTTGATGTCATTTTTTGTAACTCTATTATGGATTTGGCATGTACGCCATGTAATGATATGTACGCTATTATTGTTCATTTTGTTATATATGAAACTTCAAATTTGATCCTTGAATTTGTTGGTTGGATGTTTATGTCTTAAATGTATTCTTGGTTCACATGAATTGCCTATATGCATGTTTGTTTCGATAAATTATTGTACTTGTGTATGTACTTCATGTATATTCATGTATATGACTCATAACCTAAATTCATGTGTACGACCTACGTGAATGACTTAAGTGAATTCATGTTTGTGCTTCATAATGTATGTACTACATGTTTGCTCCAGGACATAAGCAATTTTATGGTTTAAGTGAATTAATGCTTGATGTGTTACATTGTATTTAGATGTATCTTTCATGCTCTATATGTATGCACTCCATTACTTAAGTGAATTTATGTTTGTAGGTGTATCTTTCATGCTCTATATAATGTTCGTTGGGTACATCTGGGAAATTATAGGGGTCTTTGTTGCAGGGAAACCAAGAAACACCAGGAATGGATATGAGTCTTCATTGGTTCATCTTCACATATTTGTAATCATGGTTAGGTACTAGGGATCAACCATTCATTTTGAGTAGATTGGTCTCATTGTAAAGTCAATCCATCTAAGGTGTCTTTATAAACCTAAGGTTGATTAGACTCATGACCTATGATAGGATAAGTAGGTTTGATTTTTTTGGTCTAATAAAGATCCTACTATAAGATCTAAGGGTCTTTTAAGTCCTTTCAATAGGTCTAGAGGTCCTAATAGCAATATTTTGCAACATTGTCAAAAGTTGCACAAAAAGTTGCAGTGTTGCTTAGTTGAAAGTTGATCAATGGTGCATCTTTAAAACCATTCATTATGGGACCAACCCATCAGCTCCATCAGCTCCAGTTAGCCAGGTAAATGCTAGGGGAGAACCTTTTTCACTTGCGAACCATCAAGAACATTCTGACACAAGTCAGACCGAAGTGTTCCTAAGGTGCACTAAGCCAAATTGGGCAGCGATTTTTGGAGAGCCATATCTCAGACCTCGTGAGAGATATTAGAGATCTGTGAAGTGTAAAAGTACCATCTTGGGAAGGCCTATAAGCATGTGGCTCAATTTTGGGAGATTCCAGTTGGATTCCATTTTTCGACCCGATCTCAGTTGGTGCAAAAAGTTGCAGTGTTTCTCAATTGAGAGTTGCTCAATGGTGCATCTTTCAAATCGTTTGTTGTGGGACCAAACCGTCAGCTCCATCGACTCCAGTTGGATGGGTAAATGCTAGGGGAGACCATTTTTTTCTTGCAAACCATCAAGAACATTCCAACGCAAGTCAGACTGAAGTGTTCCCAAGGTGCACTAAGCCAAATTGGGCAGCAATTTTTGGGGAACCATATCTCGGACCTTGTGAGAGATATCAGAGATCTATGAAGTGCATAAGGACTATCTTGGGAAGGCCTACAAGCATGTGGCTTAGTTCTGGGAGATTCTACTCGGATTCCATTTTTTGACCCGATCTCAGTTGGTGCAAAAAGTTGCAGTGTTGCTCAGTTGAAAGTTGCCCAATGGTGCATCTTTCAAACCGTTTGTCATGGGACTATACCATGTGATCCATTAGCTCTATTTGGCTAGGTAAAAACTAGGGGAGACCCCTTTTTTCTTGCAAACCATCAAGAACATTCTAGCGCAAGTTAGACCGAAGTGTTCCCAAGGTGCACTAAGCCAAATTAGGCAAAAAAATTTGGAGAGCCATATCTTGGACCTCATGAGAGATATCAAAGATCTATGAAGTGCACAAGGACCATATTCAGAAGACCTACAAGCATGTGGCTCAGTTTTGGTAGATTCCACTCGGATTCCATTTGCTGACCTGATCTTGGTCGGTGCAAAAAGTTGCAGTGTTGCTCAGTTGAAAGTTTCTCAATGGTGCATATTTCAAACCGTTCATCGTGGGACCAAACCATGTGCTCCATCAACTCCAGTTGGCCAGGTAAACTCTAGGGGAGACCCTTTTTCACTTACAAACCATCAAGAACATTCCAGCGCAAGTCAGACCAAAGTGTTTCCAAAGTGCACTAAGCCAAATTGGGCAACAATAGAAGTAAAAAAATTCAAACATCCATAAAGCATAACATATTACACTATAATTTTGATTGTAATAGATGTAAAATATTTCAAACATACTTTACATGGAAAAGATATAATATGAAAATGAACATACATACATAAATACAATGCATGACAAAGATATAATATGAAAATGAACATACATACATAAATACAACACATGAACCATTATTATAATTTAGAGAAACATGAGATATGTACTACATGAGCCATTGTTATAATTGTAATGAATTTTAATTCACTCATATCCTCTTAGTTAAATGGTACACAGTAAACTATACAAAATGTGGACCCTCGGTATATACAATTCAACCCATGACCACTTTTATATACAATTTGATCTTCTTTCAATATACAAAATGTTGTCTCCAAATATGCATGTGGACCACTTGATAGTCATTTATATTTAAAAAAAAGTGAAGTTAGATTGTTTTGCAAAATTTATATACAAAATTGTCAAAATAATTCTAGCATTTGTAGAATGATTCTTCATGATGGCCCATAACTAATTGAGAGAACCTTCTGGATCGGCTCTAACCCTTATTGTGTCATGTATTGTCTCGTGTTCAGATTCACAAAGTTTCCATAAATTCTTATTACGAGGTCTACGAGTATACTTTATCAATTGAATATTTTTTGCAACAAGAAGGTTTGAGTAATGCAAAACATGTCTGTGTCTCATAGTCCTCAAACAACCAATTCTTGGATTTTTTGATAAGGTACCTGCATTTCATAGAAGCATAAATGAATACAAAATTCAACATACAAAGTGTAATATAATGATAGTAAGAGGTCTCAAAGTCATCAAACAAGAACACATTATATTTTGGTAGCATACCTTCTAAGCCATGTCCCTGTCATAATAATAGATCCTATTGGGTACTCAATACCCTCTCCATCAATGAGTGTAGTTGTCAATTTATTTTTTCCCTAAATACAATGACATAAAAAGTAATCAATACCTTCCTCATTGTTCTCATCTGCAACAACTGCATATACATGACCTTCAATTTATAGAGGGATAAGTTAACACCCTAAACACTTAAGAAATAATGAAATTACCTGGTTCAAAATGAGGAATAAGTCTCAAAATGAAGAATAAATTGAGAAATTGCCTGGTTCAACTAGGTCAGATATGTGATCAAAATCCACTGATGCTTCAAAATGGCTCAATTGTAGTGCTCTAGGAAGTCGATATGTATCAAGTAGTTGTAAAGGTGTATAAGACCATTCGTCAACCCACTCTTTTGATTCGCATTCCTCCCACACAAAATTCATACAAGAAAAGCAAAAATATGCCATTAATCTAGTATAAATACCTAGCCATGCTGCATTTGAACTTCTAAATGAGTGCATGTCACTTGATCCTGTAAGTGTACAACAATCTAGATAGTTTCCAATGTTAGACTCGTTTATCAACCAAAAAAACCTATTAACCATAGAATTACCTTCATTACATGTTCCCATCATAGAGTTGCACCATCACACAATTGTTTGTGCATTTATTAACTCTTCATCACCTTCATACTTCAATTCCTCTCCAGCAAGAGCTCTTTTTACACATGCACCCAAACCATCATGCTCACCTTTTCCATGTCCCACCTCCGTGAAATTCCAAAAATGTTTAACGCCACTTGTCACATGCATCCCACTCAACCAATAGAACATCTTACATTCTTGAATTGTGAGGTGCAATTATCTGACCATATTATGTGTTGGTTTTACTCAATACCTCTCTCCCTTAAATTCTCACAGAAAACTTTGAAGCAACCTTGTACAAACTCTGATGAATGTGTGTGATCATCATTGATGTAGAAGTGATACTCTCTTAAAACATTTCTATCTGTGTCTGTGCTATCATGTGCATGCAAGAATAATATATGTACAAAGATTGTCACTTGTATAGAATGGTAATACAATGCTTGCACTTCATTCTGAGGTTTCAGTGTATAATTCTCAGCAAAATCAACAATGGAGACAATAGTACCAAGAGTAAAAGTCTCCTTACATATCTTGAATTTCTCATCCAACCACCTAACTCTATGTGAATGACGTATGTACTCATAAACTAGTTTCTCTTTAAATATCTTCATAAAATCAGCTACGCATATATCATTTTTCACTAACTCACACCTCTTAAGTTCTTTTCTATCTTTTAGACCATAAGTTATTGTCTTGTATATTCCAAAAGAAACTAGTGTATTTCCAATCTCATTTGTGCTCTCTAGATGGTTACATATCCGCAACTTTCTCATACCACCACATGCAGTACACGATCCATTCAAACACATCATCTTATAATAAATGCAACCATCATCTCGATTGCATAATACACTTGACATAAAATCTCTTGATAACGTAGGAGGTTCTTGAAGACCACATTCCTGCAAAATAGTGTTAGTGTGCAAAGTAAAACAAACATGACGATATAGATCATAATGGATGGAAAATTCAATATGTACCTTGCAACAACATGTAGTGTGCACATGATTTATCTTGACGTAAAAGGGTTTTGTCATTTCAAAAAATCTTTGACTAATTTTAATTTGAGGAAACCTTTGGAGGAATGTTTCATAAAATTGTGTTTGTGTCATAACCAAAAAGTGTTTTGGATGTGGCATATGATTTATATATCTGATTCTCCTCCTAACAACGTCTCTATGGTTGGGTGAAACCCTTGTGTTGTCATGCCAAAATTTTTCAATTAATGTTCTTAATGCATCAATGACAACCTTCTCCTTGCGTGGGAGTCTACCCGATAAGGACCAAAGAGAATTAGTGTTTGGATCCTTAATTTTGTCTCACCTTTGTAAGGCTCTCCATAATTTTGATCTACCTATCCTTAATGACTTACTTGTTTTGCTTACTATACGAGGTTTTTTCATTTCCTTTCCCATTATAGTAGATGTGAGGACGTGTTGAGTAACATTAGCATCTTTACTGCGTGATTGTGAACCAATGACTTGGTGTTCATTGAATAGATTCCTCACAATGGTTCTCTTATTACTATTTTCAGATGTTCTCAGCCCCACAATTGTCATTGTCTCTCTAAATTTTATATTCTTAATTATTTAAACAACTACTTGACATCTTCCACTTTGATTTAATTTTTCAAAATAGTTATCCCAAATCTTTTTAATAATTCTTCTACAATTTATTTCCGACATTTTATCATGCATTGGCCTCAAAATATTTTCATCAATGTCAATTAGAAACTTTGCTTTTCTACGAATTATTCTAGGAGGTGTTAACACAATTGCATTCTCAACATTTTCATTAGATGAATTAGGTGCCTTTATCCCCATTAGTTCAATTGGTGTATGTTGATGATTTTCATTTTCATTATGTGCATTTTGTTCATTAATGACATCGAATTGAAATGGTTAATTTGTCACATTAACATTAACATTTTCCTTTTCATCACTTACATTCCTTGCATTTGATGATGTACCTTGTCGTATTCTCCTCATGCTCTCCCTTTGTCTTTCCTTTTCTGTCTCTCATTCTTCAATTGTTCCTCTTTTGTTCTTTCCCATTGTTTGTATTGAATGGACCCTATGAATAATATCATGAACATAGAATAACATGTGAACATCAAATACAAAAAATAAGAAAAAATCAACCATTTTCTTGAAATGAGAACATACCATGATAAAATAACATTAAAAACACAAATAAAAAACACAATTTTTAATCATTGCAAAGAAAAAACCTGCAAAAAAGTGCAAAAATGTCTATTCCTAGCGTAAAACAACAGAAAAATAGTTGTGGGACCTCAAAACAACTTGCAATGACTATTTTAAGACCGTTGAAGAAAGTAAAGTTCCTAATTCCACAGAACCCGATCAGGTTATGAGAACATAAAGGATTAGTGCTCCTAATTACTCAGAACCCAATCGGGTTATGCGAACATAACAACTAAATGCTCCTAATTACTCAAAACTCAATCGGGTTCTGAAAAAATAAGAACAAAGGATGATTGAGTGAGAGAGAGAGTCTCTCTCTCTCTCTCTCTCTCTCTCTCTCTCTCTCTCTCTCTCTCAGGCTATGACTTCCGAAAGAAAATCCTATTTTAGTTTCTTCATAACCCGCTCAGGTTATGGAGAATAAAATGAATAGCTTTTACTTCTTCAAAACCTGATTGGGTTTCAAAGTACTTTTTTCTTTTCAGAACCCGATCAGGTTATTTTAAATTTAGAAACCCGATCAGGTTATGGCTTGGGAAGAGGCTTGAAAAATGACCCAAAGGCTTGGAGGTTCATTTTACCTCTATTTTTGTTCTTTTAGACAATTTTTCATCTTGTAAAATGAATTCTCGACTTTATCTTCATCAGGTTTACAATTTGTCAAATGGGTAGCTTTATAATTTTCACCATAATATCATACATCTTCTTAGCTTTCTAACCATATAAATTTTTCTATTTTTGGATAACATTAGCATAGTAAACTTTAATTTTCTTTACCAGTGTCTTGATTGTCCTCACAGACATATGTCTACCATTTTTTTAATAACTTTTGATATACTTAATAAAATTACAAATAAATTACATATTATTGTTCTACACTTGATTCTATGCACTTTTTTAAAAAAAAGTGTTCATTTTCAATTATTTTGATTCAAGTTATGCCCAGCGCATGAACATGTACCAAATTTTCAGGATGCGATCACTTTAAAAAATCACAAAAAAATACTCATCAGAAAATTACAAAAAAATACACAACTTTTAGATCTCACTCTTACTTATCATCCTACCAAAGGGATTTAAAAAATATTGATATAACTATATACCATTTGTACCACGCACAGAAATAACTATGTTATGTCTTTCCAAAAGAATTAGGAACATGTTTTCATGCGTGCAAGGTTTGACCCTCTTAATCTTATCAGTTTTTTTTTAAAATTAGTGTTCTAGAAACTAGATTCAGAGTAATACAATTTTTAATTTTTACACATCTTCTTATTTTGAGTGCATGACCCTCAAACTCCTATTCCAAGTTTAGGTTTACCCGATTTCAGAAAAAATGTGTCCACTTATACCCCCTTTTTGGTCCACAACTTGGTGCACACACCCACAAATATCATCATTGATCCTTTTCATAGAACCTTTGATAAAACCTGTGAGACACCTCTTTCCTCATCAAGATCTAAAAATATTTTATCTCACACCATGTATAGAGAAGAGCATAACAAGCAATTGAATGATCTCTTTGAACACAATCAAAGGTTAAGACAAATGGAGTTCGAAAGAAGGCTTACATGGAGGAACAATCAACTCATTTGGATCAACAATTCAATACCAATTCCTTGGAGATAATGGGAATAATATGCATTCTAGATATCCCCCAAGGTCACATCATAATGAATTTGATTCACCTTAAATATCTTCACATTCTAGATCTAACTCTCAACATGGAAACATCATGGAGCATGAGATTACTGAAGAAGAGCTCCTAAAATTTCAACAAGAAGACCGTTATCAAAGACTGATGTTAAAAGTATTGGAACAAAAGCATGATCAATATTTCATGCACTTGGCTTCTAAAGGTATGGAACTCCCTCATGACTTTGATGTTGATGGATTTATTCGAAGAAGATAACCCTCACCTTTGGAAGTTTCCATCAAGGAAATAATCAATTTTAAAAATGAAATTTCAAACTTAAAAAGGGAAAAGGAGAAGCCTAAGTCATCATTTTCTATGGAATCCATATGTTCTCTACCTTTTGACAAGCATCTATACATGATGCCTTTTCCAAGAGATTTTGAGATTTCTAAGTATGAAAAGTATGATGGAAATGGGGATCCACATGACCATGTCTGATAATTCTATGCTTTGAGTATGGACTTTATGCATGATGACATTTATCTTATGAGACTCTTTCCTAGGAGTGTAAATGGCCAATCCATAGAGTATTTCACAAAAATACACCTCCACTCAAGTCTTTTGATGATTTAGTGCGAAGGTTTATTCAATAATGCTCTTATAATTTTCAACACCCTGTGACAATGCTTGACCTATGCACCATCAAACAAAAATATAGTGAAGCTTTTATTACATTCTTTCCTTGGACTAAGAAAAATCATGTGGTCAATGATTGTGTTGTTGATGAGTCTAAGCCTAAAGAGCTCATTTTCAACCTAGCTAGTGCTATCCTAACAACCAAACAACGAGAAGCAACAAGAACCAATGATTCTAATAAGGATAAATCTTCATGGGAACCTAAGCCTAAATGTGATTTTACTCCCTTGAGAGATTCATATGATGTTATACTTAAGACTTTACTTGCCAACAAGTTTATCACAATACCTGAATATGCTAAATTGTATGAGCTAGAGGCAAAACCTAAGTGGTGGAATGACAATCATTATTGTGAGTATCATAAGAAAAAATGACACAAGATCGACAACTACATAAAGCTGAAATATGTCATTCAAGATCTTATTGAGGATGGGAAAGTTGGAGTGGATGGACTTGTAGATAATTATAACAGTAAGGTCTTTCAAGAACAATTCCCTAAGTATGACAAAGGAGAAAAATCAAACAAGGATGACAGAGCTAAGATCAACTATACTTATATGAGAATAGTAACAACATTATCAATATGCTTTAACCTATCATTAAAAAAGTTAACATGGCGAGACCTAATGGACTCAACTATGATTCATATATTGATGATGCACCTAAGGATGTCTTGAGAGGTAATGGTTCTTTCATACAATCCCAATCTTACAATGAGTGTAACCACATGATCATTCTTAGAGGTGTTCACTCTCCTTCACATAGGGAAAGTCTAAATGTTGTCACTAGGAGTCAACCCAAGCTTATGCTCAGAGGTATGAATTCTTCCATGCAATCCAATACAAAGAAAATGATATTCTCTTCCCAGCAAGCCTCTTCTTCCCATAAGTCAAACTACAATCTAGTAGATCAACTTCAGCATACTCTAGCCTAGATTTCAATCTTTGAGTTGCTAGAACTATCACCTATACATAAGGAGATATTAGAGAAATATCTACAAACAACAAATATCCCCAAAGACATTGATACTGATCAATGTCATACAATGGTAAATCAGATTGTTTCTTCACATTAACTTTCATTTTTTGAAGAAGATGATAAGTATTTAAGTCATCCCAAAAACCATGCCTTACATATTGAAATTGAAATCTACCGAACCTGAGTCAAATGTGTGCTGATAGATAATAGATTTGGGTTAAATATTTATTCTTTCAGTGTAATTAAGTAGTTGGGATTATTAGAGTTCACCATTGATTCAAGGAAGAACATTACTATTATAGCCTATGACAAAGTTGAAAGGTTTTCCAAAGGATTGATTGTGTTACCTATTTGGGTTGGTCTAGTAGAAAATATTTGGTCTTTCAAGGAAGTGTACAACATATTTCTAGGGAGATCATGGAACCATGATATGCAAGTAGTTCCCTCTACCTACCATCAGTTTATAAAGTTTCCTTTCAATGGTACTGAGATTTCCATTCTAGGGGATAATTCTATGTCTATCAATACACTTACTACTAAATCCTTAGTACCAGACAATAGAGGTACTGATGAAACTAAGTCTCCCCTTGTTGATTTTGAGAAGAAGTTAAAAATACTAAATATTGGAATGGGGAAATATTGACTAGATTCCATTTCTACACTCCCAGTCCCCCCTCGTCCTTATGGAAAACCTTCAGAGTATAAGAAGCCTTCATCTTCTGCTATGACATATTATGGGACATTTTTCCAATCCTCAGTACCCCTAGAAGATGAAAAATAAGAACACATTATTAGAGAATGGATCTATAGAGAAAAGGAAGATGAGGAAGTTTTTCTTACTGCAGTAGTCTCTCCCAAAAGGTACGGAAAGGGATATGAATTCCTAGCTAGGATGGGCTACCTAGGGCATGGTCCTTTGAAAAATAAGAAACATGATCTTGTTGAACCTATGAGTCACACCAATGGAAGCAAATATAAGGATAAGAATGGAATGGGATTCTCTAATGAGCAACTTGGTTTTGACCCATCTCCTGATAATTCTAGTGAATCTGAAGAAGAGATTGTACCCACTCATAGTTTTAGCCAAGATAGGGAAAATTTTGTTCCCTCTATTGGCATCCTTTGGAATGAAGTAGGACGTTCATTGGAAAATGATGATGAAGCTTCTAAATCATACCAAAATGATGAGCCATATGTTGAAGATCCTAATAGAGAACGCATTCACAAGAACATGGCATGATTGTGATGACATATAACTGATTGAATGTTTGATAATGTTAAGTTGAAATATAATGCAAGTCATTAAATCAGTTAATGGACTATATTTTCATTGATGTCAACTTGATATCATCTATACATTCATGTACATAATGCCAAAGACTTCAGAGAACCAAAGGAACCAAAGTTATGCTTTCAATAATGCATAAAAGTCAAGTATTCACTGAGTGACAAACAACACCGACGGAGTGCACACTGATAGACAGAGCAAAGAAGAATAGTCATAGTGATACCTGATGATCAGAAGCATAGTGTTGCCCAATGAAGAAAAATCATAGTGATGCCCGACGAGAAAAGTCAGAAGGTTGCCCAATGAGCAAAATTCCAATGATGCTCGATGGATGGAGATCATGAAGCTAACTGGAGTCACACCGATGGATTAGTCAGTTGTCACTGATGACTAACTATAGTGGTGACCAAAAAAATTGAGAGTTTAGAAAATGACAAAATATCTAGCTGGCAGAGCTAAAAATAGACTTAACTGGTTGTCTACTTTGTTTTATTTGACCAGAGATAAGTGATTGATTTAAAGATGATTTGTACAGAACTTGGCAAGAAGATATCTACGAGACAAATCAGGAGTTATGCTTTAAATCTAATTGGGTAGATTGTTTATCATGCCAAGAATCAAGAATCAAGAATCAAGAAACAATGAATAGTATGTCTATATAAGAGACAAGATTAATTCATTTACGAATGGGGTTAAGGTGAGTGAATAGAAAGAGGATGCTGAAGAGAAACTAATGAAGAACAAATTCATGTAGTGCTGATCAAACAAGCTGAAGGAAGAGCTAAGGAATTCTATAGACACCGACGAACAGTGAGCACAACATCACAGAGCAGAAAGTATGGAGAAAAAGGATTGAATTGATAGATTGGTCAGAAAGGTAATGCACTTAATAGATCTAAAAATATGAAATTCAAAGTTGCAATATGAACAGGTCATAGTGTTTCAGTTTAACCATTTAAGCATCATATTTTTTAACTGAGAAAGACTTAATAGTCTTCTATATATTAAGGTACATCTCATGGAGTGCCAAAAAGGTTGATTCGTGAAAGTAGCGTTGGACTTGCCTGATACCTATTGACAGTCTAAGAAGGAAGCTGATTTAAGGATGGTAGCAATAGATGCCCGATACTAAGTGACAACCTCTGTATAAAATCCTCTAACAAGGTCGCACTTAACAGTGTGTTTGTAACCTTTAATAGGGTTGGCTCCTAACAGGGCTCACTTTAGAAGAGTGAAAATTTGGGGTACCGGTCCTAGTGGTTTTTCCCTTAATAGGGTTTCCATGTTAAAATTCATGTGTTATGTGTGTATGATTCATTTCTTTATTTTTTTTCATCTTACATAGCTAACTCTGGATTGATCAGTATACTCTGCTTATTTATTGAGTTTTGGTAAATAGTTATACTGCTTATCGGTTATCAAGAAAGAATAAGGATTGACAGATAAAATCGATAAACAGTTAATCATTATTAGTATTTCATGGAATGCATCTTGTAGGGACATAATAATCTAAGATATATTGATTGGTGGTTAAGTTTTAAAGATAAATATTTGAGGCCATTGATTCACCCCCCCTCTCAGTTATTACTAACAATTGGTATCAGAGCTTGTGTGCTTAGAAAGGAAGGTTTCAAGACCTAAGTCAAGATTACAAGTTTAACAGACAAGATGTGCCGAAGTTGAACAAAGACAAATTTGCTTCATGGAAAAGTAGGATAAGAATCCGCCTATTAGTATTGGTAATGATGTTACTCAATTCCTAGATACTGAATATGTGTTTCCCACAGGAGTATTAGCAGTAGATCAATTGAGAGAGAAGCATGAGCACAATTGCATGGTCATAGAGATTTCTTCCTTACTCTCTGATCCTGAATTTGAAGATCTCAAAGATTGCAAAATCCAAAGAAGATATGGGACAAACTGAAACTTGTGCATGGAGGTGATACAAATATTCTGAGAGCCAAGGAAGAAAGCCTTAGAGGAAAGTTTGATTGAAAGAAGGATAAAACATCACACAGTACAACACAAGAATCAAAGAAGTAGTCAACGCTATATGAGGGGTTGGAGGTACACTTGAAGAGGAGATAGTGGTAAGTAAATTCTTAAGAGCCTTACTGATTGTATATGCTATTAGATTTTTTTCCATTCAAGAAATGAGAGTAGTAGAAAACAATATAGTTACTCTTGATAGCTTAATTGGTAGACTGATTTCATTTGAGATGAATAACTTTGATACTAGGGTCTTACCAAACTTAGAGTCTGCATTTAAATATTCTATGAGAATAAGAAAATCAAGTCATAGACACACATCTAGAAGGGATATTGAAAGTGAAAGTGAAGAAGAAGATCTAGATGAAATAGAAGCACTTATAGCTAGAAGAATGTAGAGAGGCAAAGGTAAATACAAAGGCAAGTTACCACTTGTATGCTTTAATTGTAAAGAGATTGGACACTTTGCTGCAAGATGTCCTAACATAAGAAAAGATGACAGAGTTAATGATAGATCTTTTGAGAATAAATTGGACAGAGGTGATAAAAAAGATTACAGAAGTTACTGACAATCAGAAAGAAGAGATACCCAAGACTACAAGGACAAAGGAAAGAAAGCCAGCTACCTAGCTGCTTGCAAAGATGAAGATACTGACACCAAACCTGATGAAGATATCGAGATGGTGTTTGTGGCTGTGAAAGATGATTCAGATGAAGATGAAAGGTATGTATAAACTGCACTCATATCTAAGGTTAGCAAGAATGACATCTGGATTATAGATAGTGGCTGCACTCACCACATGACTGGTGACAAAGAAAATTTTTACACTTTTGAGTATTATAATGGTGGTACAGTAAGAATGGGTAATGATACACCTTGTCTAGTTGAAGGTAAAGGAACTATAATGTTGAATAACCTGATTAAATGTGAAAATTATTATTGGGTAAAATGATTGAATTATAATCTGTTGAGTGTTTCTCAGCTGAATAATTTAGGTCATAGAGTAGCATTTGAGAATAAGAAGGAAAAGATCTTCAATGAATCAGGAAGATTGATTGGTACCGGTGAAAAAACAAAAGGTAACTTATTCTATTTGAATGATACTAACACCACTTGCTTAATGACTAGAAATGAAGACATATGGTTGTGGCACAAAAGATTGTGTCATGTGAATTTTGACAGCATGATGAAAATAAGCAGAAGGAGAAATGTAAGAGGCTTATCGATGATGTCAAAGCCCAAAAACATCATGTGCAAGAATTGTCAAAAAGGTAAGAAGACAAAGTCTAGTTGAAAAAGTAAAACCCATACATATAATGATATTCTAGAATTAGTCCATACTGATCTATGTGGACCAATGAGGACAAAGAGTTATTATGGAGATAGATATTTTATTCTCTTTGTTGATGATTACTCTAGAATGATGATAGTTATGTTTCTAAAAGATAAATTTGAAGCATTCAAGATGTTTAAATGGTATAAGGATATGGTGGAAAAAAAAAGTGGTAAGGATTTGAAATGCTTGAGATCAGATAGAGGAGGAGAGTTTATATCAGATGAATTCACTAATTTCTGCAACAATCATGGTATAAACAGATAGGTTTCTGCACCAAGGACACCACAACAAAATGGGATTGTTGAGAGAAGGAACAGATACATAGTTGATTGTGCTAGAACACTGATGATAGAGAAAGGCATCACCCAGATCTTCTGGAGGGAAGCTATTATTACTGTTGTCTACACATTAAACAAAGTACAATTGAAGGACACAAAGAAGACACCCTATGATATTTGGTAGTCAATTTTATGTCTTAAAGGATGATAGAAATGGAAATATTGATGCCAAGAGTGATGAAGGTATCTTTCTAGGGTATCCCACCAAAAGAAAGGCTTATAAATGTCTTATTAAGGCCCCTAAAAAAGTTGTTGAAAGTTCAAATGTAAAGATAGATGAATTTGCAGAAAATAATGAGATGGAAAGCACAAAAGAACCAGAGGACTAAAAAAAGTTTGTATAATGTGAAGAATCTAACACTCTGCCTGAGCAACAGTCCTTAATTCCAGAGCAACAGAATATTGTAAGTGATAGTCAGGCTACAAATACCAACGGTCAAGATAATGATCAAAACAATGTGAAGGAATTTTCATTACACAATCCAAATACATTAAAGAGGTCCTAAAAATATTCAAGATGGAAGATTCCAAACCAGTTGGAACACCAATGACTACTGGATGTAAGTTAACAAAGGAGGACAAGACATCAAAGGTAAGTCAGACTTTGTACAGATCAATGATTAGAAAACTCATGTATGTTGTACACACTAGACCAGATATTGCACATGCAGTAGGAATTATTGCTACATTTTTTGCTAACCCCAGGGAATCACATATGACTGCTGTAAAAAGAATTTTAAGATATCTAAAAAATACCGAGGAATATGGCTTATGGTATAGAAGAGAAGGCAAATTTGAACTTAAGGTGTTTACCAATGTTGATTGGGGTGGAAATCTTGATGACCAGAAGAGCACAACTGGAGGAGCATTCTTTATGGGTGACACACTTGTCACATGGATTAGCAAAAAGCAAGGATGCATCTATCAATCTACTACAGAAGCAGAGTATGTTGCTGCTGCTAAAAATTGCTCAAATATTGCATGGATCAAACAGTTATTGGAAGGTATGCATATGAAGATCCTAGAACCAGTAATTATCTATTGTGATAACACTAGTGCAATAAACATTTCCAAGAATACAGTCATGCATGCTAAGACTAAACACATTACAATCAATTATCATTATTTAAGAGAACAAGTTCAAGAAAAGGAGGTGATACTTGAGTATGTGCAATCCAGAGAATAATTAGCTTATATCTTCACCAAGCCACTGCCCAAGGATACATTTGAATACTTGAGAAAGAGACTAGGGGTAAAACCCTTGTCTACCAGTCAGTAAAATGACTAAAAGACTCTATCAGCCTACATATTATCAGAATATAAATAATGTTGATGCAAGAAAAGAGATGAACTTCAAAGCTACATCTATATACAAACAGGTATATATCAACACCGAGCACTAGAGCATATTGATGATTGCTAATGGATAAGGGAAATTCAAGGAATATATTATGGATGGAAAGAAATGATTGTTTGACATTAATGTCAGATATTTGTGAAGATATTTGTTTGGCATTGATGTCAAAGGGAGAGAGATTATCCATATTATCACATCCTTCTGTAAAAGGAGAGAGATTATCCATTATCACATTACTCCAACAGGGAGAGATTATATCCTTAGGGAGATAAATTGTATGGAAAGATTATATAAAGGGAGAGTTGCTGACAAGAGAAAAGACATCAAAAGAGAAGAACAGTCAAGGGAGAGAAATTGACACAAGGAGAGAAATCCACACATCAGAAAATAGAGAGTTACAAGAATCAAATCTAAGCTAAAACAGAGCTTACCGACGGTCAGACAGTTATCGGTTAAATAGAACAAAAGATTGGTAGTTTAATGAATCTCAACTATTGTATTTCATATTGTATTGGAAATAGTATGGTGTGATAATATAGTATGTTTCCATCAATGCCAAAGGGAGATATTGATGACATGTAACTGATTGAATGTTTGATAATGTTAAGTTGAAAGATAATGCAGGTCATTAGATTAGTTAATGGAATATATTGTCATTGATGTCAACTTGATATCATCTATATGGTCATGTACATAATGCCAACGACTTTAGAGAACCAAAGTTATGCTTTCAGAAATGCATAAAAGTAAAGTATTCACTAAGTGACAAACAACATTGATGAAGTACACACTGACGGACAAAGCAAAGAAGAACATTCATAGTGAGACCCTATGATTAGAAGCATAGTGTTGCCCGATGAAGAAAAACCATAGTGATTCCCGATGAGCAAGGTTAGAAGGTTGCCCGATGAGAAAAATTCCAATGATGCCCTACAGATGGAGATCACAAAGCTAACTGGAGTCTCATCAATGGATCAGTTAGTTGTCACCGACAACTAACTGCAGTGGTGACTGACAGAACTGAGAGTTTAGAAAATAAGAAAATATCTAGCTAGCAGAGCTAAAAATAGACTTAACTGGTTGTCTACTTTGTTTTATTGGACCAGAGATAAGTGATTGATTTAAAGATGATTTGTATAGTTGGCAAGAAGATGTCTATGAGACAAATCAGGAATTATGCTTTAAATCTAATTGGCTAGATTGTTTATCATGCTAAGAATCAAGAATCAAGAAACAATGAATATTATGTCTATATAAGAGACAAGCTTAATTCATTTACGAATGAGATTAAGGGGAGTGAATAGAAAGAGGACGTTGAAGAGAAACTGATGAAGAAAAAATTCATGTAGTGTTGATCAAACAAGCTGAAGGAAGAGCTAAGGAATTCTACAGACACCGACGAACAATGAGCACAACATCACAGACCAGGAAGTATAGAGCACAAGGATTGAATTTATACATTGGTCAAAGAGGTAATGCACTTAAATAGATCTAAAAATATGCAATTCAAATTTGCAATATGAAAAGGTCATAGTGTTTCAGTTTAACCATTGAAGCATCAAGTCTCTTAACCGAGTAGGACTTAATAGTCTTCTATATATTGAGGTACATCTCAAGGAGTTCCAAAAAGGTTGATTCATGAAAGTGGCATTGGAATTTCCTGATACCTATTGAAAATCTAAGAAGGAGGTTGATTCAAGGATGATAGCATTAGATGCTTGATACTAAGTGACAACCTCTATGTATAAAATCCTCTAACAAGGTCGCACTTAACAATGTACTTGTAACCTTTAACAGGGTTGGCTCGTAACAGGGCTCACTTCAGAAGAGTGAAAATTTGGGGTACCGGTCCCAGTGGTTTTTCCCTTAATAGGGTTTTCACATTAAAATTCATGTGTTATGTGTGCATGATTCATTTCTTTACTATTTTGCATCTTACATAGCTAACTCTAGATTCATCGGTAAACTCTATTTATTCACTGAGTTTTGGTAAATAGTTATACTGCTTATCAGTTATCAAGAAAGAATAAGGATTGACAGAGAAAACTGACAGATAGTTAATCATTATTAGTATTTCATGGCATGCATCTTTTAGGGACATAATAATCTGAGATATATTAATTGGTGGTTAAGTTTGATAGATAAATTTTTGAGGCCACTGATTCACCCTCACCCCCCTAGTTATTACTAACAGATTGTTACAAAGAGGACATAGTATTGACTAACAAGAATATAAATGGGATTCTCTTTCTATCAAGTCAACAAAAATGGGAATAGATGTGGTGCATACTTATTCTAACCAAAATGAAATGGTTGATGAGTCACCTGTAGGACCGATGAGATGAACTTATATCCTGCTTTCATTTATCAAGTTAACCACTCTAGGAAGTGTTGACAGGGTTTTGCTGAGCGGGTATGCCAACAGTCATAAGTTGTCACTGGGTATCGGGGGTATCGACCAACTCTGCTTGCAAAGGTTGTCCGGGGAAGTGAAATTCCCTAGGCCTCCAAGCACCTGGGTGTCGTGTCTTGATGGTGTGGTGCTCAGTTGGGAGATGTGAATTTTCAAGGGGGATAGCTGGTTTCTTCAACTCATTCTCTCTGGGGATTTAGGAAGGTGAGGTTTCTCCAAGAATTCTACACTTGGCAAATAAACTGAAAAAGATCCGGCAGGGTTAGAAGTACTTTATCTATCTATAGTCATTCTTAAACATTCAAAACATCAATAATGCTCTGATATACTACACTAAATACTGAAGGAATACACAGCCATCAGTTCATATTTCATCAGTAGTGAGGGAAAAGAGGTCATTAAGCTACTTAAAATATCAGAGAAGAAGACATAGAGAACATAAAGCATAAAATACCATTAACTCAGAAGTTTGAATGCCAACAACATCATTGCAAGAACTCTCCCTTCTTCATTAATATTTCTTCCAGCAAACACTGGTGTGTGATACAATGGCGGCCCCAATGGAGCATCTAACTACTGAAAGAATAAGAGACCAATAAGCCTTGAGCTTTGCAACTGAAATGAAAATACTCTTTCTCTATTACTGTGGACAACAAAATCATCAATTTTTCCGACCCTTGGAAAAGGGCTGGACTTACTATTTATACACATATTTATCTAACCCTAACCCTAGTTTACATTATACTATAATAAAATATAATATCCAAGGGCCAGTACTACCTGCACCACCCTACAAAAGACCTCGAGATAGAATAGGCCTGACATGTTAGAAGAATAAGATAAGAAGGTAGAGTGGAAGAATCAGCCTCGAGAAGAAAGCCAGGAAAGAGAAGGAAGAAATCTGATCCCTGAGGATCGAGGCTACATGCCTCATAAATGGGAAATGCGGTGCCCTATCTCCAATGTGCCAAGTGTACCTCCAAAGTAGTGCCTCAAGAAGACCATCTGTCAGAAAACCAACTGTTGATCTGACGTTCCTTGATGTAGCGAACTACCCTCTACCAGTCTTTATTAACCACTTCTGAAAGTGACTGGTCGATCTTGGGGACCGGGACATGGATCACTTGAAAGAATACAAAATCTAGGATCCGGGAACTTATGCTCTGAAAGAATAAAGAATACAAAGTGTTTGGGTTTTATCTGGCCTCTGGAGAAACTTTATTGTTTCTTCTTGTCATTGAAGGTTTGGAGAAGGCGGGAGCTTCCATCATCATCAATTTCTCTGAGGCCAGACCGCTGGTACTTAGCCGCTTCAATTTGTTCCCCTAGCTCTGGAACATTGTTCTTGAACTCATCGGCCATTTTTGCAGTGTCATGGCCACTAAGGACCATACGAGTTAACCCTATCATTTGAGTCCTCTCTAGTCCCTCCAGGGATTGATATTTGGACTCCATTAATTCATTAAAATTACCCAAAACATACTCCTCAAGAGTGCATGTATCAGTGCTAAATGGGTTAGCTCCAGAGACCTTTGTAACAAATGCCTTGTACATATTTGAATAATATTGAACTGTGTTGAATTTATCATGTAGAACCCCTACCAGTTGCTTGAGTACCTCCAATGTGAGGTCAAGTCTGGAGTGCAAGGTCCTCACAAAATTGAATGATTCTTCTCCCAGAATTCCAGACTCAGAGACCATCTCATCCCCAAGGCTGAGGAGTTCTTCTAGTTCTACCTTCCATGCCTTGTAGTTTTCCATATCACTCTCCCAAATGTTAAGGATGGTTTCTTCCTGATGCAGAATGTGTCGAGCCGCATATAAATCTAAAAGGGTGGATACTAGGAAACGCCAGGTGTTTCCTACTTGCAGAGTGACCCACTCATTGACGGCATGGGCCTTCTTCTTCAATGTTCATAGGGAGTCCATGTCACTCTACGTTAATGGCACATTAGATGTGGAGGCCTCCGGAGGAATGGCACTAATAGGGTTGGCCAGCTTAGTAAGCAACCACAGTGATTCCCGATGAGCAAGGTCAGAAGGTTGTGCGATGAGAAAAATTCCAATGATGCCCGATAGATGGAGATCATGAAGCTAATTGGAGTCTCATCGATGGATCAGTTAGTTGTCACTAACAACTAACTTCAGTGGTGACTAACAGAATTGAGAGTTTAGAAAACAACAAAATATCTAGCTAGCAGAGTTAAAAATAGACTTAATTGGTTGTCTACTTTGTTTTATTGGACCAGAGATAAGTGATTGATTTAAAGATGATTTGTATAGTTGGCAAGAAGACGTCTACAAGACAAATCAGGAATTATGCTTTAAATCTAATTGGCTGGATTATTTATCATGCCAAGAATCAAGAATCAAGAAACAATGAATATTATGTCTATATAAGAGACAAGCTTAATTCATTTATGAATGAGATTAAGGGGAGTGAATAGAAAGAGGACACTGAAGAGAAACTGATGAAGAACAAATTCATATAGTGTTGATCAAACAAGCTGAAGGAAGAGCTAAGGAATTCTGCAGACATTGACGAACAGTGAGCACAACATCACAGAGAAGAAATTATAGAGCACAAGGATTGAATTGATACATTGGTCAGAGAGGTAATGCACTTAAATAGATCTAAAAATATGCAATTCAAATTTGCAATATGAAAAGGTCATAGTGTTTTAGTTTAACCATTGAAGCATCAAGTCTCTTAACTGAGCAGGACTTAACAGTCTTCTATATATTGAGGTACATCTCAAGGAGTTCCAAAAAGGTTGATTCATGAAAGTAGCATTGGAATTTCCCGATACCTATTGACAGTATAAGAATGAGGTTGATTCAAGGATGATAGCAATAGATGCCTGATACTAAGTGACAACCTCTATGTATAAAATCCTCTAACAAGGTCGCACTTAATAGTGTGCTTGTAACTTTTAACAGGGTTGGCTCCTAACAGGGCTCACTTCAGAAGAGTGAAAATTTGGGGTACCAGTCCCAGTGGTTTCTCCCTTAACAGGGTTTCCACGTTAAAATTCATGTGTTATGTGTGTATGATTCATTTCTTTACTATTTTGCATCTTACATAGCTAAATCTGGATCGATTGGTATACTCTATTTATTCACTGAGCTTTGGTAAATAGTTATATTGCTTATCGGTTATCAAGAAAGAATAAGGATTGACAGAGAAAAATGACAGATAGTTAATCATTATTAGTATTTCATGGCATGCATCTTGTAGGGACTGTGCAACATAAAAAATAGATGAATGATGAGATGTTTGATGTTATGTTACCAAAATGTAAAGGAGAAAATTGTGGTTTATTGTTATTTGTGATTGTGATTAAGGGAAGATAAGATGCTCCTTTCTTTCACCCTCAAATACACAAATAGGAG
>MU227025.1:57797-74323 GCA_018584345.1 Thuja plicata
TAATCACCTTCTGGCTGGAAAATAAAACACTCACAATCTGCCATATTTCTTGGGTTAGCATTATTAAATTCATTCACATCCATCACTTGCACATCATCCAAAATCAGAGAGAACTCATCACCTTGGACATGATCAAACTTAGGACATGGAGCAATAACCTCTTCATCAAAAATAGGAGCACCTTGCAGCTTATCATCATCAAACAAACTCAAAGAAAAGTGGTGGGTGGGAGGGAAAATACCAGAACATTGAATGTTTGCCAATGAAACTTGAGCCACTGATTGACCACTATTTAATAGTTCAAAGGTAGACTTAAAATCAAGACAAGATTCAAAATCCACACTATTCTCTAAATCAGTACTCAACTCAAAACTTGGAATTTCCACATCTGCTAAATCTGAAACCATACTAAAAACCTCATCATTTGATAAATCAAATTGAATTTTGTTGTAGCCTAATGAAAAAGGAGTGCAAGAAGAAACAGTATCACATATGTCCAAATCAGAATGCACTAATTCACTTTCCTTGTCAAAATCAATATGTGTTGGACATGAAAGTTCAAAGCTTCCATTTCCTGAATATCTAAGATACTCAAAAGATAAAATCTCTGCAATTTTTTCACTGTGAAGGGAACAACAGTCATCCTCTTCATTTATCTCCTTACTGTCTTCTAGCATGATGCTACAAATTTATTCTTTGTTGGAGTCTTGTAGTGAAGCCACATAAATCATATCTTCTTGTGTAAGGTCCTCACTACAAACACTCATGTCTGCATCATAATTGTTATGTTGCTGGTTGCATATATCTTTCTCATTATCTTGCTGTTCATAAAGCTTTATATCAATATCATAATCAGTAATACCCTTACCAGCAGTAGACTCCTCATCATCAATAAACATATATTCATCTTTATCATTTTCAATATCATTAAATTCAGATTCACTGTCAGACTTATCATTAGATTCTTCAATAATCTCAAAATTTTTAGATTCACTATCATTGTTTTCAACTTCATAGATATCTTTAGAAGAAGCATCCTCTAAACCCTTTATCCATTCTATAACTTGCTGAAAATTTTTTGCCCTCTGAGAATTTGGTAAATTGCATGTATGGGGAAAACAAAGCTCAATAAATAAATATGCCCATACAAGATCCCGAGGGCAAAAAATGATACCATAATCTTTTAGTTTATTAGCAAATCTTATGTAAAAATTGTATGACGACTCATCTTCCTCTCTCCTCATGTGTTCTTGTAAAAGTAATACCACCTTTTCTTGAAGTCTTTGTCTTAACATATCTTCCTCTTCTTTGATAAAATCAAACTCTGATATAAGATCTTTTGATTCAGATATGTCTTGCTCTTCAATGTGCTCTTCTTCGTTATATTACTCTATATCACTAAGCTGCTCAAAATCACTAAATCTTTTAATAAAAGAAGCCTCTAATGCTTCCATGGATTCTATTGAGCCATGAGGTAGATCCCTAATCCAATCTCTTACAACATCAACTAAGGATATTAAAATTTTTTTCATCAATATATCCTCATGTGAAATGTTATGGCTGTCTACCAAGTCAGCAAAATTTCTAAATGATCTTCAGCTGATTGTTCACCAAAACTAGCAAACTTTGGCAAACACTCCCTAACCTTTGATGGAATATGATTTGGATATCCATAGATACCCTAAAAAATAATTGCCCCAAACAAATCACTACCCCTCCAATCACTAGATTGTGACATCCTAGCAGTCAAAAAGATTACAAACTGCCTCTTTTCAAATACATATCTCCTTCAAATTTTGCAAAAATGCAAGTAAAACTTGAAATATGTAAACCTCTTTTTTCAACTAATTCCTTTTTTCTTCAGTGTTGTAATCACTTGATAAGGAAAACTATTAAAACTTTGTGAAATACCTGGATGTACTCGAACTGTTGCAAAATATGTTCTTTGAGAACACCTTTAAATCAGTTGTATTGTAAAGCTGCCAATTTGTTGTAGAGAAAAATATTTGCAACTGGCTGAGATCTTTTTTCTAGCTCTGACTTCTTCAAATCAGAAATCTCACATACACCACACTTAAAGCCCTTTATTGATTCCTTACTTGGCTATGTCTATAGCCATAGGAGCCCAAAAATTTGTTGTCACTGTTGCTGCAAGTCCACATTCTTTTGTAGTCTTTCTTTAACATGCACACTGGTGCAAATCAGAGAACACAGAGTCGCCACTCACCAGTAGTGAGATCCTTTTGATACCATCTTGGAGAAACTAAAAACTTTTAGAAACTTTGTAGCAAATAACATACAAAATTGACTCACTTTATAAATCATAAGGAATATATCTTTTCTTTTGAAATCCAGATTCTATAGCTAGACTCAACTGCAACTGGTTTGAAAGATTTAAAAGATACTACACCAGAGAATCCAGGAAATAATTTTTTTTACTTCCCCAGCGGAGTCGCCAATTTGTTAGGGATTTTTCTTGTATGAATCATAGTGCTTGAAATGACTACTTGAACACTATGCCTTCTTATACTGATTCAGATACAAGGAAAGCCTAATTGCTAAGGATTGGATAAGATCCTTCTTCATTTTTGAGCTACACAAATACTCAGGCAGGTTTTACCTATTTATGATTACTGATTACACAGTATATATTAATGTGGACACTGATTTGCTATGTATCTTTGTTAAACCAACTTATGAAACACCTTGCAAATGACGAAGTATAACCAAATGCAAAGCTTAACCATACAAACCATGGTTTAAAATATAGCATAAACTAGTGATACAAGGACTTTCATCCTTCTTCCTTTTGATTATAGGAGGGATAACCTAATGATTCACTCTCTAAGGAATCACTAAAATGGACAATATCCTACTGATATGAGTCCTTAATGAGTTCAGCTCATTTGTTCTAAGTAACAGAAGTATATTTAATTGAAATGATTTTGATATTGGATGAAGAATAAACTGCAAACTATATCCTAGACCAGTGCTTATCCCTTGGGCAAAGAGTTAATGAAAATATGAATCAACAGAGATAAACTAAATAGAGATACTATAGAGTGCCTTACAAACTACATGCAGCTGAGATAGAGTGCCTTACAAACTATCCTCTCATATACATACATCTGCATCAAATCCTTATCACAATACTTTGCTCTTTGAAATCATCTATGAAACTTAGTCCTCTCCTTGAAAGGAACTCATAAATAATTAGACAAACTACCTTGTAGCAGGTGTATTTCAAATGCCTTACAAGTGAAACACACTAGAGCACAAACAAAATGCAAAGAGACAAGATAATATGAAAGAGGGAAAACTAAAATGTATTCTATTAAAGGATTTTGTTCAAACAAATCCATATCTAAAGCCTTTAGAATATCAAAGACATAGAAGTATAAATTACAATAAAAATTCATCAGACCAATAGGGACCTGCTCTGGGCATTTGCAGGAAAAAACCAGAACAGAGCAGAGGAAAGGAACCCTTACAACTGAGAAAAGAGGAAGATATATAGAAGAGAAGAAACCCTAAAAACTATGTCTGGCAAACACTTGTCCTTCTCTAAAATATAATTTGCACTCATTCCTTCTTTTCCAAAAATCCAATCCTTCTCGGTGACTTCAAAATCTGATTTTACTTGCATTCCAAGTCTTCAAAATATCAGATATATTTAATCAATTTTTAACTCCACTTGTCTTTTAAAAATCTGATTTTATCCTCTATATAATTCATTCATTCTGCCACTGAGAAGCCATTCAAATCTTATTACAACTGTTGAGAAAATATCTGCTAAAAAAACCTCCTGGAAAGCTCCAATAAATCTGATTTTGCAATTAAAATATATGTGCATTTTGTCTCTTCTTTCTGTGCAAATCTGATCCCCATAATTTGATCTTCATTTTGTCCAAATTTTC
The DNA here is from genome assembly GCA_018584345.1 of Thuja plicata. NCBI lineage: Eukaryota > Viridiplantae > Streptophyta > Pinopsida > Cupressales > Cupressaceae > Thuja > Thuja plicata. The sequence continues at coordinate 61,715 of MU227025.1, forward strand.
CATAATTCTGCAAAATTTTGATTTCCTCTGTGTTGAAAATTTCTTCCTGGAATGCATTTTCAAAAATCTAAAATAAAATACATTTTCTAGAAACTATACCTTTTCCTATGTTTAACTATGCATATAACTTTAATTTTTCCTTTTAATATAGTTTCTATGCACTTTAGCCTTCAATTTGCCTTTAATATTCTTTTTTGATTTTCACTTTAAACTATAGCAAATTCTTTTAATTCTGTGCACTTTTAAATTTCTCATTTTCCTCAATTTTATGCATATTATGCCCAGATTCCACCAGATTTTGACAGTTGTCATATGCTTATTTGCTACTCTAAACTGGCCTTTTAACTCACTTTTTAACCCCAGTCATCTTTTCCTCATTGTCTCTAAGTCTCTTGAACTTTTTGCTAGCCATGAGTTTGTTGAGAGACTTGGAGACTACCTTTAGTCTCTAAGTGTCTAGATTTTTACTTAACCGCACCTTAACTACACTTTAACCATCATCAACCTTTTGTTCATTATCTCTAAGTCTCTTGAAGATTTATTTAACTTTGATTTGATTTGGAGACTTGGAGACAAGCCTTTAGTCTCTAAGTCTCTAGATGATTTTTTCAACCATGGGTTTGATTTGGAGACTTGGAGACTTGGAGACAAGGAGAATAACTTAACTCAACCATTAACCATGCCTCAACTATGGTTACTTTATACAATGTAGTCTCTAAGTCTCTTAAACTTTTTCTTAACCATGGTTTGATCTGGAGACTTGGAGACTACCTTTAGTCTCTAAGTCTCTAGATGAGCTTAACTTGACTGCACCTTGACTATGCCTTGACCATGGTCAACTTTTATAATGTAGTCTCTAAGTCTCTAGATGATTTCACCAAATATGGTTAGATTTGGAGACTTGGAGACAAGCTTTAGTCTCTAAGTCTCTTGATGATTTTCTTGGCTTTGGAGACTTGGAGACTTGGAGACAAGGAGACTAACTTTATGCATTTTTACTCTAAAATTATGGGGCCCAATATAATTTTAAAATTTTAACCATGAGACCCACCAAATGGCCTCTTGTTTCTTTCTTCAAATCATATTCTAAGTGTTGGAGCATATAAATGTTAAAAACTTTCACAACCCCATGTATGTGGGATATATCTTTATGCATTTTTGAAACTTTGTTATTTCTGCAATACTCAGAGAGCCATAAATTTTGTGTTTCAACTCAGATTTGTCTCCAATTTTTACTGTAGATTGGTGGCATGGTTGTATCAAACATATCCAAAATTCAGCCCAACCCAGATCATAGTTTTTGACATATGACCAAAAACATGGCTGGCTGTGTTCTTGCATTTTCAGAATTTTGAAAAGTTTCCTCAAAGTGCTACTCATTAATGACTAACGTTTCTTGCTAATGGACATCATAACTGCCCTCCAGATGTCTGGGATCCCCTTTCCATGGTTTCATTTTCCCCTTTTATAACTTAAAATTTTTAAAATACCTCTACTTTGCACTGCCAAACTGGTCTTCAAATTTTGATTCACAAACTAATCAAAAAGAGCCCCCATAATTTGAACGTCTGGAACTTATTCACCTTTGCACATGGAACATGAATCTTTAATTAGCTTGCAATGAAGGTGAACTGATCTATCGGCATCAATTTGCAAAGTTAGCATCTTACAATTTTCCTGATTTTGCACTCAACAAATATGCATAAATTGGATTTAGAATCAAATTGTGAAAGTGAACAACTGGATTGGTATGAGTCTGAAACTCTTCAAATGGGTACACTTTCATACTTTCAACATGGGGGAACATTCAATTATGCAATGCATTCAATTGGGTACAACTTGCAGAAGCTCAAAGTAGGCTATTTAGATATCTAGACATGACAGAGAAACAAGATAGTTCTGTAGGACCAACTTTGGGGAGACTGAAAACTTATCAAATGGATTCAAAATGACTTAGGATTTAAAACATAAGATTTTTGATATACATGTTAAACATTCCCAAAGTGGTGAACTATGAAACTCAATAGGGCACAAGTTATTCAGAAGCAAAGTAGGCTAGTTACAACAATTTGACACTATAATTAGCATATGCAAAAAAGGACAAGTGCTCAAAACAAGACATCACTAAATGACTCAAAACTTGAATCTAACGATCTGGGATGTCTTCTTATGTCTAAACAAGAGTGATGAACACCTAAAATGCATGAAAAACTTCAGAATTGCACTTGGGAAAAAAGGCTCAAAAGTTCTCATAAGGGGGCCAAAATGCAAATTTTTTAACAAGGTACTCAAAAACCTTGTATTTTTGAGTACCAACAGAGCCAACATATACTATAAACCTTGGGACAACTGAAGTACCTCACATCATACATTTGGCTCAATATCTGTCAGCTAATGTAAAGAAATAATTCACTAAGTTCTTCAGGGGGAAGAAAAATAATTTTGCCTAGACATATGCAAATATGTCAGGGCTGGACACTAATCTAATTATGTATGATCCATCTATAGTTCCTAGTGTTATGCCAGTCAAACAGAAATTTTGAAATATTCATCCACACAATCTCTCCTATTCAAAAAAGAATTAGAAAAAATCTTGAGTGCTATATTTGTACAAGCTATAGCTTATGCTGAATGGATCTCCAACATTGTACTTGTATCTAAACATCATAAATCCACTCGTTTATGCACTAATTTTTTAGATCTTAACAAAGATTTCCCAAATGATGAATTTCCACTTCAAAACATAGACATGATAGTGGATATGACTGTGGGTTATGAAATGTACTCTTTCATGGATGGTTTCTCATGATAAAATCAGATTAAAATAGGTCCTAAAGATTAAGAAAATACCGCCTTCACATTTGCATGGGGAACCTTTTGTTGGAATGTCATGCCATTTGGCCTAAAAAATGTTGGGGCTACCTATCAAAGAGCTATGAATATTATCTTTCAAGACATGATGCATAGAAATATGGAATGTGGATGATACCTTGGAAAAATCTAAAAAAAGGAGCACAAATCTTTACGACTTGAGTTTAATCTTAGATAGAATGGAATAATTCCAACTTACATTAAATCCTAAGAAATGTTCTTTTGGAGTCACCTCGGGAAAATTACTTGGATACATCATTTCAGCTAAAGGAGTGGAGGTTGATCCTTAAAAGGTCCAAGCTATAATTGAGATGCCACCTCCCAAAAATATAAGTCAATTAAGAAGTTTACAAGGATTCCTTTAGTCCATTAGGAGATTCATATCCCAAGTTGATGATAGAGCTCAACCTTTTAATAAAAATCTATACAAAGGAGCTTCATGTACATGGAATGAGGAATGTGAGAAAAGTATCAATCAGATCAAAGAGCATTTGGCCAAACCTCCAGGCTTAATTCCTCCTATTCCAGGGAAACCTCTTATTTTGTAAATCTTAGCTACAACCATGTCCTTGGGGGCATTATTGGAACAACAAGATGAACATGGAAAAGAAAGATCTATATACTAAATAAATAGAACATTAGTAGCTTATTAAATCAATTACAAAAACATTGAAAAATCTTTCCTTGTAGTGGTATTTGCATCTCAAAAATTCAGGCATTACATGATGGAAAACACTACACACCTTGTTGCAAAAATTGATCCTTTGAAATATTTACTAAATAAAGCTACTCTTGCTGGGTGACTCACTAAATGGATGTTGATTCTCTCTGAATTTGACATTGAGTATGTTGATTGTAAGGTCATAAAAGGAAAAGTAATTGTTGATCAACTAGCTGAATTCCCTCTACAATATGATACTCCTATATAGATTGACTTTCCTGATTCATCCATTATGTATGTGACTAAGCGAACATGGAAGATATTCTTTGGTGTCTCTCATACACAGAATGGTGCTAGAGCTAGTGTTTTGTTTGTCAACCCTCATGGATACACTATCTCAAAGTTATATAAGTTGATATTTCCTTGTACGAACAACATAAAATAATATGAGACTTTGACAAATGGGAATAAAATGGCTATTTAATGGAGGATCAATGAGCTACATATTTTTGGAGACTCTCAACTCATTTTGAATCAGACTAATGATGTCTATTAAACCAAAGATGAGAAATTGATTCCCTACAAGAAGATGATTGATGATCTCAATAATTACTTCACTTTTGTCACATTCCAACAAATCTCTAGAGCCATAAATAAGGCATCTGATGCCATGGCTACTTTGGATTCTATCTTACAAATGCAAGAGAATGTGTCTAGATTTCAATTCCTCGTGGAAGAACTACACTAAACTACCTATGATTCCCCTGCCAATCACATCATATGTACCATAGTTGGTCATGATTCCTCTCAATATACTAAAATTTACTCTTACCTGCGTGACCAAGTCATTCCTAATAACCTAAATCATAATGAGAAATCCCAAATAATTTACAAGGCTTCCCGCTATACCCTCATCTCTGACTTGTTTAGGAAGGCTCTAGACAGAACATTTCTTAGGTGTCTAGAGAAAGATGAGTTTGAATGTGCATTAGTTGAAGTCTATGATGATGTATGTGGGTCCCACTCTAATGGTCTTGTGCTAGCTCAAAAGATACTAAGGACTTTATTATTGGCCTACTATTAAGAAAAATTCCATATGCTACGCTAAGTCTTGTAAGAAGTGTCAGATGCATGGGAATTTGATCCATGTTCTAGGAAGGGAACAAGTATTCCATTTTTTATTCATCGGCCTTTTTAGCAGTGGGCTTTTTATTTGGTGGGTCAAATACATCCTAACTCATCTAGTGGACACAAGTTTATCATTACTGCAAAAAAAATTTTACAAAGTGGGTTGAGGTTGTTCCTCTTTTTGTTTCTACTGGGAAACAAGTATCTTTGTTCATCCTCAATCATATCATTTATCACTATGACATACCTTCCTCCATAGTTATTGATAATGGAGGACAATTCAAAAATAAGGATCTCAACATTTATGTAAATAATTGAATATTAAACAACACTGGTTGTCAATTTACTACCCTCAAGGTAATGGCCAGGGTGAAGCTTCTAATAAGAAACTGCTAAATTTTTTGCACAGAATAGTTAACAAATTAGGTAGAGACTGGCACTTACAAATTAATCCTGCACTATGGGCCTATAGAACTACTATTTACACACCTACTAGAGCTACCCCTTTGCGCTTTCTTATGGATCTAAATATATCTTACCCCTTGAGGTTGAGATACCTTCCCTAAGAATTAGCAAAAACCTTAGCAACGATTATTCGCCATTTGGCAAATGTCGCAGGTCAGCGACCCTGGAATTGGTGAATATTTTTCATGTACTGAATTGACCCTATCGCCTGCCATTTATTAATATTGAGTTTGATGACCTGGCCCATCGCCCATCAGATTATTTAATTTTCTCCATTTCTTACACATTATCACTAATGGAATATAATTTTTGGCCCCGGTAAATTTAAAAAATTTGCCTATAATTTCTAAGTTACCCCTAATCGACGGCATATATTTGCCAATAGTTTTATTCATATATATTTATAGGTGGACCTAAATTTGCCTAGCATTTTTTGGACGCGTGTCTCAAACTGACGCAGTTTTGCCAACTTTATTAATCATACAAAGGTGTTGGACGACCCATAATCACCTCAAAAATAAAAAAGATATGTTATAATTATGCAGGCTTCACCGAATATTTGTATACCTAATACCTTCCACCCAATTTTCCAAATAAGGATTAGTATGAAAACATTATGATATCTCTATTTGATCGATAGTGAAGTTTTAGACTGTTGAGTGCAACTGCATACTGCATTGGCGAGTCGCGACTGCATTGCTGCAATTTAATTTGAGGCAAAGGTAAATGATACTTATTCTGTGTCTCTGTGATTTTGAGTTTGTTATTCTGGAATAGGTTTGCAAAAATGGAGTTTGTTTTCCCTCTTAGCCTGAAATACACCCCATGTCGTTGATCTATTCTCATCCAACGGTCGCTGGTAGTCACTATCATGTGTCGCACTATCACGAGTCCCATTTGATTTTGTATTTTCATCTAGGTCATGTATCACTTAATCATTTGAAAGTAAAAATTTAGCTTATTACTTATTACATTTAATAAATGTTTATTTTTATAGTGTAGTCCAATTTAGATTTTAATTATACTTAGTTGAGGGTTATTTCATGACATGTGCCTTGTTTCTTGAGTATGTTTGCAAAAATTAGGGTCTCTTTAAATCCTTTCGGCCCAAAATTCATTGTACATTGTTGATCTGTGGTCATCCAATCGTTGGCAGTCACTATCTTTAAAAATGTTACATCTCTAATTTCTATCTATATTATAATCAAAATTACATTATCACACATCGATATGACACATTGGAAAATTAATACTTAGTTGAGGGTTAATTCATGACACGTGCCTTGTTTCCAGAGTAGGATTGAAAAAAATAGGCTCTCTTTTGCCTTTGGCCCAAAATTCATTGTACATTTTCGATCTGTGCTCATCCAATGGTTAGTAGTCACTCTCTATAAAAATGTTACATCTCTAATTTCTATCTATATTATATCAAAATTACATTATCACACATTGATATGACACATTGGAAAATTAATACTTAGTTAAGGGTTAATTCATGACACGTGCCTTGTTTCCAGAGTAGGTTTGCAAAAAATAGGGTCTCTTTTGCCTTTTGGCCTGAAATTCACTGTACATTGTCAATCTATGCTCATCCAATGGTTGGCAGTCACTGTCTTTAAAAAATTTTCATCTCTAATTTCTATCTGTATTATAATAAAAATTACATTATCACACATCGATATGACACATTGGAAATTAAAAATACAAACTTGCTTTGTCTCTTGACTGACAAAGAAACTTAATCATTTTAAAAATTCAGAATCTCAACACTTTAATACATAGATAAAGCAATTAATTAAAATATTGTAATCACAGAGAAGTCTAAGAATAATTTTTTTACCCATAAAAAGAAAATTGAAACGAACTTGGAAAATTTTTATTTTTATTTTTCATAAAATTACATTGTACAATAAAAATAGAAACTTAGTCCTTCTTGGCAACTTCTTATCGGTATATATAAAAAAGAAAAAAAAAAAAAGTGAAAATTTGCATGTCCATTGTCAAAAGACCAGGGTAACGAGAATGGGAAAACTAAGAATCTTCATCTTCCTTTTCATTTGAGTAGAATTTTCTAGAAATGATAATCTTTGATAATTCTTCAAGCCATTTGTAGTCTGACTCGTTGAATTCATCAAGGAAAAACCATTTCCAGAGAAAATCGCTCCCAAGCTGAGCCCATTTCTTGTGTTGCATTAGTTGCTCATCATTGAGGTTCAACAAAAAGGGTTGTCTGGCCACATTTCTGCCCAGCTCCAACAGCTTTGGTATATCTCTTGTCCAAGGGATCCCCACCCCTAATTCTGAAAAAAGCAACATTAACATCATCATCCAAGCATTTTTCTTTAAAAACCTTCCTCAGCAGCATCAACATATCCACCTTTTTTCCTTTGAGGTCGAGGAGACACGCAAAAATCCAAGACGTAATGTCCACGTAGATGTGGTATCTAACAAAATTCTCAAGGAACTCTCGACCCAATAACATCAACACAATAAAATTTATAAAATCACCACCACCAACGTCCCTACAAATGGAAGTGAGGATTTCTTCTGAGACATGGCCTAAAAAGGACCTCTGGTCATCTGAGGATGTGCATCTCAAATGGATTGGTGTGTCCATCTTTAATTCTTAACAGCCTAAAAACCTGAAAACCTAAACCTTAAAACCAGAGGCATAATTTCAACCACCGACAGCTCTGACTCTTAATCTACCAAAATAAAAATGAAGAAGAAAGAAGCCAGATTATCTATAAATAGCCCTGGCCCTTTGATTGATAGTGATCATGGATACTTAGCAATTAATTATTCTTTCTTTAATCATATTTAATCCATTGTGATTAATCTTCAATGTATTATCTTTCCCATAAATGCATTATGTGTGTGAGAGATTTAAATCCATTGTCCTTAATCTTTCATATCTACATGTAAATCTTTCCCATAAATGCATGCGTACTATCATAGTTAAAGATGGCAGTTAAAGAATGTCACTGAGAAGACATTTATTGCTTATCAAGTTACAAGTTACAAATTGTAGTTGCACTATCTATCATCCACGTAAATAAATAACCAGTAGTAATCAACGATCATGGTTACAATGCACTTTTTAAGGCTTGATACATGTCATCATTCTAGTGACTTCTTGCAGATTTCTATTTCCTTCAAGAAATTCAGCCTGAAATTAAATTTCAGCCATTGATCTAGGATCATCGAATGGTCTCAAATAATACGTTTAACAATATAAAAGAACGAATATTACTAATTAGGTTATGTGTCCAGGTGTGATCAGTTATATTCTCAACAAATAAAGGTGATATTCACTAGACGTGATATTACATTAATTACAATGTTACATCTCTAATAAATTGACATTTGGCATTGGCCCATATGAGGAGTCCCATCCTTTGAAAATCACCATTAAAATATTTATATTTCCCATAATTAATGAAAAATCAGCCAATAAATAAATAATTTTTTAAAAGGTAGATAAAATTAGCAAATACATTTATTTTTTTTCCCTTAAAAGAAAAATCATTCGCCTCATATATTATAAGTTTTTTACTTCAAAAGAAAAAAATTTGCCTCATACAATATATGTTTTCCCCACATTAATGTATTATTCGCCAGGATTTTATGAAATTTTCATTCGGCTGGGAAAACTTCACCTTTGACTTTATATTATTTTCCAAATTTGGAAAAACATTCGCCATCATCAAGAAAATTTTCCCCCTAAATTAATGTACAATTCGCCAGGATTTTACTCTTTTTACTAGGAGGGGGTTTCTTAAAGTTATCCCTGCTAAGAATCTCATTAAAGGGTCTCATCATAGATGACAACTATAGAATCATGCACATAAAAGAGATAGGACTTCTGGATGAGTGTAGAAGAGCTTCATTTGATCACATGAGGGTATCTAAGAAAAGGATGTCACAAAGCTATAACAAAAAGGTTCATTCTAGAGAGCTTCAGGATGGAGATCTTGCCTTGAGAGAGAATCCCAAAAATCAAAAGAACAAAGAACAAAAAGGGAATTTTGAACCGAATTGGCTGGGTCCCTAGATAGTTACTACTACTTTTGAATCCGGTGCCTATCAAATTTCTATCCATGAGGGAGAACAACTCCTTGAACCTATCAAAATCCTTCATTTTAAGAAATTCTATGCATGATTCTCTAGAGATTTATACATATCTTAAATGTCATGAAAAAAGATCTAAAAATCATAAAATGTCTTGAAAAAATAAAAAATAAAAAAATTGATATATGATCCTAAAAAAAAAAAATCAAAAGTACAAAAAATTTGAAAAAGAAAAAAAATTTCCTTGATGAAAACTTGGAAACAGGCACCTTGGTAGAAAAATTAGAAAGTAATTGAAGTGGTGAAGATCTGGAAACATGAGCTACTTCAAACCCAAGCACTTATGTATATCATCTTGTCGCTTTGCGCTCCTGACCCTTTCGACTTCCATCTCCAATCTCTTTGGTCTGGGACTGATCTTTGTCTGGGGCTAGGGGGTATAAGTTGTATCCTCCTTTGGTGTGCGATGATGTTTCTTAGTGGCTCACCCCCAAAAATGTTTCTCAACACTTCCTTTGACATCAAGTGTTTCTTAACACTTATTATATATGCTACTTTGAGTTGATGCTTTGTCTGCAGTCTAGGATTGCGTGATATTTCTCACCTACAGGCATGAGTCCTAGTGAGTCAGTGATTATTATTTTTTACACTACTCTTAAACTGAAATGAATGAGACATATAATTACTTATTTTCTTTGTAAGCTGACTGATTAATGATTTTACTGAATATTTCTTCCTTAGTCTCTCCATGATGTCACAACTAGAGAACTCAGGACATGGGGCATGTTCTCTTTGGTTTCTGTCTATGGGTATTGCTTTGGTGATCCTAGGTGTCTCTTTCTTATACCCCTTGGACATTGGGGAGATATAGAGATATATCCTTGAGTGTTACATTGTGTTTGCTTATGCATGAACCATTCAAACCATCCTGGACTCTTATGCCTTAATGCTTATGGTTAGTTGCAACATTAACTTGGAAATAGTGCTTAGGTAATCTTGGCCCTTATGCCTCGGTTCTTACATTTTTTTCTACATTCTATCTGATATAGATCATATTCATATCATCATAGTTGCGCTTGCACTACTGACAGTTGTATGATCTTGTGATGTCCCTTAATCAGGCTTGATGATAAAAACAAGGACCTATCTAATTGACCCTTGCAAATTGCACTTTGCATCTTCAAAGTAGTTTGCATTTTTAGGGTTCATTACTAGTTTGCATTTGAGTTAGGAGATATTTTCCTTCATCATTTTAGACGGATAGTCATTTGTGCTTGATCGCATATCTTCCCTACCGCTCATAACATTTTGACCTAAATTTTCAAAATCTCATATTTACGCAAAAAGTGCACCCTTACCTAATTTCAACATCCTAGATCCATTTTCAGGATCAAAATTAAAATCTTTCTTTATCTTTATTGTCAAAATTGCATTTTAAAATTTCTTTCTTCTAGGTGCAATTGACTGCGCCTTTAAGGCTAATCTCTTGAATCTTTTTGAGCCAATCACCGTTTCTTCTTCTGTATCATCATTTCATCACCTTTCTTCTTTCCTTTGACCTAATTCTAATGTTATACCTTTTTGGTCAACCTTATTCAAACTGGGGTGAATTTTTATCACTTGGCGGTCAAACTTGGTCTTGTGCGCTTATCAATCATATTGAACCTTATCTTATCCTGATTTGATCAAATCTATCTAATTTCTACATCTGCTCTACCTCATTTCAATTTCAATCTTGAGGGGGCAGGAATAACCTATCTTTCAAATATGCAAATTGATTCTTGCATCTTATTGTCTTGTCTTTCAATCTCTATTTCAATGTTCACTTTTGCTTATTGTGCATTGGAATCTTGTTATCTTTTCTAGATGTCATTCAATCAAGTTCAAGATTAGTTTCCTTACTGTGCTTTGTTTGATCAAGTTCAGAGTTAGATGTCTATCAGTTACCTTGAAATCATCATTCTTTGACCTAATATGTTCTCAGATCACTCACACATTAGTCAAAGAGGGGAAAATGTAATCACCCAAAAATGATCTAGTAGACTATGATCCCCTCTGTAAACATTAAAATTTAAATACTTGACTATATCTCGTGCTTAATCAATTTTGCATATTTATTCAATCTCTTATTTTCTTTCTCAAATCACTACTTAATGATTTATTTGATATATATCCTAAAGTTTGACCACTTTATCCTAAGATTTATTTAATTAAGAGAACATGCCCCCTTTTAATTAAATGAAAAACCTTTTAATTAAATAATAAATCCACCTTATCCTATGTGTGCACATGAAAAAGGAATTTCGTAATTTAGAATAAAAAGAAAAATATTTTTTGTCTACACATTGATTGCACACTTTCCAAGATGAGTGGAATCTCATATAACCTCTTAATCCTAGCCACTCATTTCTTTTTCCTCTTAATCTCCTTGACTTCGACCAAAACCCTACCTAACCTTTAATCTCAGCCACTCATTTTCCACCTCTTAATCCTAGCCTTTCATTTTCATAACAATTATATAAAAGGAGGTTCTTTCCTTACTCTTGAAAAGAGGATAATAGATTACTCAATCATGTTATGCTATCACTTTGTTTAATTGCATTCTTAGAGAACTCTTGAGCACTCTTGCATTCTATATTATCATCTCCTTATTATATTTAACTTAAATCACATAGCTTAACTAGGATGTATTGTAATCTTTCTAGATTAGATTTGCTTTCCGTGTTCTTGAATTTGCATCATAACTTAGTTCTTGCATTTTATCTTAGATCATCTCTCATTTGCATTATCATTTCAATCTTCCATTCTATGGTGCACCTTGCAAGTGTCTTTTCCTAAGGTTTATTTGAAAGCCACCATTCACACTATCTTAGATTCTTGCATGCCATAGATAGGAAGCTATAAGCCACTTCTTGAGAATTCCTTCTTCATGGAGTCGCTCAAGTGTAATGATCTAAATAAGTGTGTCATTTTGATCATACATTAACCATCTAGTAGAAGAGTTTAGGAAATCCTGGACTCTCTAGCATCATAATGTTAGGAATAAGGTGTCTCAACCTTGGATAATTCCTATTCTTATTATTTGTTTTGTAAAATGTATTTCTTGCAAATAATGTTGATGTGTCGGCATCTTGAATTGTGTGTAAGGAGATCATGGCTAAAATGGTTATGACGGATTCCTATGACACGTAAGAGCTATGTCAGGAAGATTCAATGACAGGTGAAGACATGTGGCAACTGATAAATTTGAGTACTGTACACTCTTCTCCAATCGTGGGGTTCGGGGTTTTGGGTTTCCTATTTTCTCGGAGAATGGTAAAACCCTAATACGGTTATCTTTTGGAGTAGCCCTAAAAAGTGAAGCGCATGATATAAGCATTTGTTAGGGTTGCGAAGAGATGTGATGCGAGTGT